>OX352772.1:143148659-143438590 GCA_947095535.1 Poecilobothrus nobilitatus
AAGCTTCCAGAATCCGAACCTAAGGACCGATTTTGTCCAAATTCGAACTTAGCCTTCCTTTCATGATTAGTAACCTACTATATAAATTTCATCAAGATAGCTTCATTAGTTTTTCAGTTATCGTGCGAACGAACGGACATCGTTAAATTGACTCAGGAGGTGATCCTGATTCAGAATATATATACATGTCCATATCTAACTCGCTTCATTTTGGTGGTTACAAACACCATACCAAAGTTAATATACCCTATACTTTAGGTGTAGGGTATAACAAACATTAATTTTTTAAAGATGGGGACAATTTAAATTGCGTAAATGATGTAAAAAATGAAATAATAACTACTTGTTCTCAACCAATTTACAGTAAAATATACAGATTCCCTAAAATTCATGAAAAATAAGTAAATAAATAGATAAAATAAATATTGAGACAAGATATTATTCAACCCTCCAATAGTCCATACAACAGCCCTATATGGGTTGTTCCCAAAAAAAAAAACAATAGTAATTGACTACCACAAACTAAATGAAATCACAGTTAATGATAAATTCTCTATTCCAAACATCGCATTCTTATTTGATAAACTTGGTCGCGCCCAATACTTTTCGATCTTGCTAAGGGTTTTCACCAAATTTTGGTTAACGAAAAAGATAGGACTAAAACCACATTCTCGACACCACAGGGTCATTTTGGATTTAAACGAATGCCGTTTGGACTCAAAAACGCACCCGCGACCTTTCAAAGAATGATAAACCATGTCCTGAGGGACCATATAAATAAAATTTGTGTCGTCTATCTTGACGATATTTTGATATTCTCAACATCTCTTCAAGAGCATGTTGAAGCAATAAAATATTAAGGAAATTAAGGGAACATAACTTAAAGATACAAGTTGATAAATTTTTTTGCAAAATCAACTGAATATTTAGAACATATTTTAACTCAGGAGGATATAAAGCCAAATTATAAAAAAATTTAAATTATTAGAAATTTAGAACTTCCAAAAACTCGTAAACAAATAAAAACCTTTCTTGGAATAACAGGGTACTACCGCAAGTTCATAAAAGGCTATGCCAAGGTAGCACAACCCCTTACAAAATGTTTTAAAAAAGATATATAGGAATGAACCACAGACACTAAAACGTATAAAATCATACGGTCATATAAAGCCAAAGGAAGTTAATTCAAATAAAAAATTTAAAATAACACCCATCAACCCAGTCTGGAATGAACCCGGCCAGACCTTAGACCATATGAGGTTATACGCAAATATAAAAATGAAAGAAATACGAGTAAATGTTTTAAACAAAAATGATTCTGAGTTAGCAACTATTCATAGTGGTGCCGAAAATATGGGTTACCACATTCCTATCTCAGAAAATATTATTAACAAATACCATACTCAAATTCATTTAGTCAAAGAAAAATATAAAGAATTAATAATCAAATACAATCATTTCAGACAAATCTATATTTCTGAAAGTGATTTAATTAACAATAATATTTTAAATGTAATAATTTAATAATAAGAAAAGGTACTACAATTTATTCTGAATTAGAAAACCCAAAATATAACATTTTACAACGAAAATTAATTGAACTATTTTCTAATGATCAAAATATAAAATTTATTAAATGTAATAATAAAGTTTTAGAATTAGATAGTGAAAAGGACACAATTAAAATTATTGACGAAACACACAAAACAACAAATCACAGAGGAATTTTAGAAAGTTATAACGAATTAAGAACTACCCACTTTTATCTAAGGCTCAAAGAGCTAATTCATAAATATGTCAACAACTGTGATATTTGTAACTTAGCAAAATATGACAGGAAAGCTGACAAATACAAATTTGAAATCCCTGAAACCCTTTCAAAACCCAATGAAATAATACATGGAGACTTATTCTTCTCTAACAAGGAAGTTTATTTAACAATATTAGACAAATTCATCAAACATCTTATGATTTAAAGATTAAACGATCAGAATTCGATTACAATAATACGAGCTCTAAAAAATAGATTTGCAATATTCGATAAATCCAAAAAATTCGTATTCGATAATGAATTCAATACCATTAATATAAAAGACTTTTTAAGGGTAGAAAATATAGAATCACACTTTACTTCTCCTCGATCTCATACTGGCAGCCCACCTATCGAAAGAGTTCATGGAAACCTAAATGAGCACTTGCGTATTCTAGAAGCTCAAAAATCTAAATTCACCCCATATGAAAAACTTCTATTTGCCGCGCAAAACTACAATAATCGCATTCATTCAGTTACCTTAGAAAAACCTATGGATTTCCTAAAAAACAAAGTTACTAATTTAGATATTATCAAAGAAAGATTGAATATAGTAAAAAATAGTACAATCGCAAAATTAAATGAAAAGCGAAAACCTTTCTCACCTGAAAATAAAGCCGAAATACTTACAGAAAACCCCGAGGCAGTTCACTGTAAACACCTACATAAATACATTAAAATAAAAACTAAACTTGATAATAATAGGCTAAAAATTTTTAGAAATAAAAACATTCACCCAACAAGAATAAAACGAAACTTTAAATTCTTTACAGGAAATCAAGACAACAACAAAAGTAAAAAGAAAGCCAATCCTGGTCAGACTTCTTCATCTAACTATATTTCTATTAACACTATATTAACAAAAACGCAATTAATATTCTATTCCAAAATCCTTGACATAATAGATACAAACGAATTTCAGTCAACTTTAGACGAAGTTAAAAATAACTTAAACATAATTTTCTCATTAGAAACCGATTCTCTACTAATCAAACAACTTCAAGTTCAAATTCAAAAGACAGAACATAGTTTAAAAACAATAACTCTCTTTCGACGAAAAAGAAGCTTAATAAATTTAGGAGGCAAAATTGCTAACTGACTTTTTGGCACAATGGACAGCGACGACAAAGCTGCAATCGAACAACACCTAAACACCATCGATATTAATAATCATCTTTCTATAACTAATCTAAATAACCAAATTAAAATTAATACAGATCTTCAAAATAATATTAACATTTTAAAAAATCGCATAATGCGAAATCAAGTATTAATTTTACAAACTTTAAATCACACAACAGATATTACTAACAAAAGTATAAAAAATTTGCATTTCTTATCATTACTAACCGACATTAACCTATTAAATTCTGAAATAGATAAAATTCAACAAAATATTATGTTTGCAAAACAAGGTATTATGAGTCATTCAATTTTAACCGATAATGAAATCGATGAATTTAGTACCGATAAATTTAAATATAAAGAAATAAAAAGTTTTCTTTTAAAATATGACAATAAATTAATATTCGTTATTCTAATTCCAAACCTTACTAAGGAACTTGGTATAAAGTATTTTTTATATTGCTAACTCCAAATAGAAATTTTGAGGAAATATTTATTGAAAATAATAATGTAATCCAATATAAGGATAAAATTTATATTGATAATAATGAAACATATATAAAACAATTAACACCAACTAATGATTGTATTAATAATTTAATAAATGAAAATAATAAAAATTGTAAGAAAATAATAAAAAATAATTTTGAAATCAATGAAATTTTTCATATATTAAATGTTGTAGAATGCCATAATTGTTCAATAAAAATAAATAATGTAACATTTCTAAATAATGAAAAAATAGAAAAAAATCATATTATTGTACCTAATTATTTAGACATTTATAATGTAAGCCTAAAATTAAATATTGAAGATATTAATATAAAACAAACTAAAAATTTAGAACGAATTTATGAAATTAAAAATTAAACAAATAATAATTTATTACTTTCAATAATTTTCCCTCTATCAGTAATTATTATCATTGTAATTTTATATATTATAAGAAAAAGTAAAATTTGTAAAAAGAAAGAACCAAAGGAAATTAAAACAGAAAAAAAGAACAGAAGAGTGTCCAACTTAACGATAGGGGGATCATATATCGCGTCAAATAATTTTGTTTTTGTTGTTGTGAAATAAAATTTAAAATTTTCTTTCAATTTTTCTTTCTCATATTGTAATTTAATTCTGGTCAATCTATTATTATGTTAATTTTCCCATTCTTTAATTCTTCCGACAAAAGAAACTGCGCTTAATATTTTTCTCACCGGTAAATTATTAATTCCTCGAATTGACTATCATAATTCATAAACAAATTAATATCGCTTTCTCTCTTCCACTTCATTCGTTAATCATGTTATTATTATAATTCTTAATTTCTCATTAAAAGTTTTCGGGATAAATCAAATCGCGTTCAATAAATATTCTCACAAATTAAATGCTGATTTAAATTATGCTGTTATTTAATAAATGCTGACTATCATAATTCATAAACATTTAATATTATATATTTAAATAATAAACTAATATTAAGTAAAATATTTAAATAATAAAAGATATATAAAACACCAAATTTTTTTTTTGTTTGTAATATTTTAATATTTTTTTTTTTGATTAAATATCAAATAAAAATAAAAGTCGCACACTTGTCATCAAAGTGTGACAAAGAAAAAATGTGACTCCAAAATGTGCTAACTGTCTTGAAGCTCATGCTGCATGCTATAGCGGGTTACAAAGGAATTACAAAAGAGCTAAATTTTAAAAATGAATCCAATGCAAACTAAAGTACGTGAGTTAAATCCAAGAAGCTCCAGAAGTTTTGAATCTAGTAAGGTTACTGAGGCCTTATCGTTTACCAAGTAACACAAGGTAGTGCTAAAAATCGAACTAATACATTAAAGGAAAATAATACAAAACAAAGTAACGCGACAATACAAAAATTAACTGATAATTACATTATAATGCAAATGATGCAAAATATGTTAAATACAATGGATGAAATCTCGATAACATTAAATAAGCTAGAATACATAGCATAGCAATAGTTATATATGTACAGAGTACGAATCAACAAAATCTTACCTTAAACAAAATCTTAAAGTTGGTGCTGTTAAAGGCAATATAAATAATCTTAGGTTCAAAGATCTCCTTAACCTACTTGGAGATAGGTTCACTTTGGGATGTGATTTTAACGCTAAACATATGGATTTCTAGATAAACCTCGACAAGAGGAAGAGACCTAAGAAAAGATATTAGAAAGTTGGGTTATCATCTTCATTCAACTGAACCTGAACGAAAAGATTGTCAAAAAACTAAATAAGCCCATTATCGTAAATAAATCAAGAGATTGTGCAAGTTTTAAACAGGAAATATAAAATAAAATAAATTTAAGAGCCAAAATAAAATTTTAAGAAGAAGTAGGTAAACCTATCGAAAATTTTATCAAAATTGTGCAAAATGTTGCATGGAATAATACAAAAGAATGTAAATATAAAGTAGCAGGTTATAATTATCCTAGTGATATATTAAATATGTAATAATATATATAATAACTCAAAATTATGTGGAAAATTTATCAGATAAAAAAGAATAACATTATCCTTTGTGGAAAGCAACAAAGAGTTTAAAAAACCTATCTTGTAAGGTCCACCAATCAAGAAGAAAGATGGTAAATTGGCAAGAAAATCAGGAAAGTGCCGAAATATTCTCAGATTATCTGGAAGAAATATTTCGGCAGAATGAAATAGACTCAGATCTCTACATTAAAAACGACGTTAGACAGAAAGAGAATATCATTACAACAATCTCGCAAATGGAATTGATTGATGAAAATAAAAGTCTCTAGTTGAAAAAAGCACCGGGTTTTGATTTAATAACGGCGGAAGTATTAAAACAACTTCCCAAAAAAGGTCTAACAATGCTAACATACATAACGAATGCTATATTAGAACTAAATTATGTACCTAATGTTTGGAAGGTGGCAGAAATAATTATGATACTTAATTCTGGAAAGCCTCCAAACGAATTACAATCCTATAGACCAATTTCTCTCTTACCGATTGTGTCAAAGATTTTTGAGAAATTATTATTAAAAAAATTGAAACCGTTAATAAAAAGTAGGTATATAATTCCAAACTATCAGTTTGGATTTAGAGAAAAATATTGCACTATTGATCAAGTGAATAGAATTACAGATATAATTGAAAAAGCTCTAGAAGAAAAGGAAATATGCTCTACAATCTTTCTAGATGTAGCTCAGGCATTCGATATAGTTTGGTATGAAGGTTTTAATTACAAACTAAGAAAAATACTACCTAAACAATATTTTAAAGTACTCTAATTATACTTGACTGATAGGTTGTTTAGAATTAAACAGGATGGGGAGTTTTCTACACTTAGAGAAACCAAAGTTGGTGTGTCTCAAGGTAATATATTGGGTCCTATATTATATTTGCTTTATACCAGCGATTTAACTGCAGCTACATTTGCTAACGATACTACAGATAACTTACAAAAAGCAAGCGATAACCTTTTTTTTTGTGGACCAAAAAATGGCAAATTTAGCTTAATGAACTTAAATCTGTCCAACTAAATTTTACAAATAAAATCGTACAAAATCCTCCAGCCGTAAAATTAAATGGAATAGATGTACCCCAAGAAAACAAGGCAAAATACCTAGGAATGACATGAAATGTCAAACTGAGATGGAAAGAGCACGTAAAGAAGAGAAAAGTCAAATTAGAATCGAAATACAAACAAACGTTGTTATATAATTAAATAATGAAGCCTATTTGGTTATACGGCATACAAGTTTTCCAAAATAAAATTTTACGTAACATGGTAAATGCTCCTTGGTAAGTACGAAATTTTGATTTACATAGGGATCTAATAATACCTACTGTAAGCGAAGAAATAAAAAAATATGCACTAAAACATAAGATTCGCTTAGAAGAGCACATAAATGTAGAAGCTTCAAAACTCCTACATTGTGAAAATGCCATTAGAAGGCATAATAGAACTAGGCCACTAGATTTAACAATAATCGCAGATCACCTTCACGACGATCTGCAATTCCAGTAGACCTATAAGAGTTAACGCAAAATTACCATGCCATGTCAAAAAACATTTCAAATATTTTAAAATAAACTAATGTTCAAATTTTATTTTTTATTTTTTAGTGAGAAACTATTTAAAATTACTATATTATAGATATAAAAATATTATTAATAAACTATTTATTTTTAACAACTTTATAAATAAAAAATTTAAATTTTTAGCTAAATATGAATATAAACATTAATAAATTAGGTTATGTAAATTTTTAAATGTCAAAGTGTTGCTTTAATATTTTGTAATAATATAAGTTTTTTCTTCCTCTTTCCCACTGATGCACTATTTATCTCTTTCTAAAGTTGTTATAATATGCACGAAATTTCTCATCCAAATCAGCCTTAAAAAACCGAATTTAATATTTTATTTATTTATTTACTCCAAATGTTACAATATACGATTTGTTTCTTGAATAATTATAATACAGAGTTCAAACTTTACAATTTCTTAAGTTTAGACAATTGAAATATCTTAATTTTAATTCTTAAATTGTATTTAATGTAATATTATATTTATATGTAGCGAAAACTTTAGTTTTTCTATTTTTTTTATAAGCTAAACCTAACATAAACTAATTATTATGTAAATAAAAACTAAACTACACTACTTAATAATCTAATATAATCTAATAATCAAAACTGAACTACTCTAAGATTCATTTTGTATTAACAGATTTTCATTTTCAAATAAGTTTTTTATTTAGACATTGTTTGCAGAAAACATTTGTGTGTCAGTTCTCTGAGCTATTATTGCAGAAACCAATGTTTCCAACTAATTGAAAAGTAGTCTATATTCTGACAGTTATTAAATATTTTTGTTAGAAATTTAAACTGTTTTAATTTTATACTTGTCCTTTTATGAAACTTTATATACGGTATTGTAAATTTTTTTGGTGGGTATTAAAAATTTAAATAAATTAATTTCCAATTATATGATTTCTAATTCAAAAATAAAAACTTAAAAAAACATATAGAAGACTTTGGAAATAGTATTTATAGCGGTATGAATTCATGCTAATTTTTTTTGCTATTTATAGCAAAGCTAATTAGCATCATCAGCATGAACGTTCAATGTACAGGTGGTTAACTTAGTGCAACTTAGTACAAACCTTTTCTTCCTTCAAAAAATCTAATATTTTCCTCAGAATGTCATGTGAGGTATTTGACTTTTCGTTTTATCAGATATTAGCGCCATTGTATAAATTTTTACTATTTTGGTGCTTTCTGTGATTTTTTGTTTTTAAATAAAAACTTCGGAAAAAAGCTAAATTTTCAATTCGAATTTTGTTTAAATTAAAATATACCTACATATGTATATATATAAAATTAAAAAAAGAGTGATTTAAATAAAATTAAAAGGAATTGTGATTATATATATAGGTAATATAATTTAACTCCATATAATATAATCAAGCGACCATGATTATAATATACGACCCGTGCCGATGATCAGCCTGGCTGTGGAGCCCGGTCTTAAAAATAGCCCAGTCGCGAACCTTACTCTATGTATACGAGTCGCTGCATAGGGCGGACCTTCCTTTTCTTCGTACTCTTGGTTCAATTATGGAACAAAATTTAAAAAAATTAATATTTGAAAAAACAGTTAGCCGGCACTTCCCAAAAGTCGGCGTGTAAAACGACCCAACCGAGTACTAAGGAAAGTCGCGAACAACCAAAGACAGTACGCAAAGTGCGCCCGTCGAAACAAGCCTTCTTCGATAAACGGTCGGCCTATAAAATTATTGAGATATTACGCTCTCTCAATATATTGGTCAGTTATCTGAAGCGAAAAAGAATTCTTTAGCCTGGTCCAAACCAGTAGTAGACCAAATCAACCCTTAAGAAGGACAAATCCCTGGTTAATCGAAAGGCCTTATGTTCAAGAGACAGAGATCATAAGATGAGCCACAGGGTAGTTCCAAAAAAGCTAGGTTGTTAGGGAGCAACCAGGTAATCAAGCAGTTCAATGCCAAATGTTTAAATTGCCAAGGATAATTTAATTCTGGCAATAATTGACGAGGGGTTAGAAGATGGGGGTTTTCTCCCAGTAACTGGAAGAAGGTAGTTGTTATTTTCAGCACAATTTTCTTCCAGGTACTGTATACCCGCTGAGATCCAGCAAACTTCATCTACTACCCAGGTTTGGCTAGAAAGGATTTTCTGTGGTTGTCCTAATTTGGGGCTTATCCCGGATAAATGGAAACAGGCCAGAGTAGTGCTCATATCGAAGCCCAAAAGCAATTGCGAAGGGCGTTCGGCCTATAAGCCTGTCGTCCTTCGTTCTAAAAACCTTAGAAAAATTGATCGACATCCATGTCCGCTGCGACTTAGATAAAAACTGTTGTCAGCTATTGTAGACGCACTTATAAACCTAGAAGTAAAGCCGTAACTAAGAGCACTGATAGCTATTTAGCTAATGTGCTAAATAGCAGGACCATCAGCGCCAATTTAAGCAACACTTCTGTAAAAAGGTTTGTGAAGAGTGGGACTCCGCAAGGAGGGGTGCTATTCCCCCTTCTTTGGAATGTCGTGGTAAATAAACTGCTTAAAATTCTGGAATAGGTGGGCTACACAGCCTATTGCTGTCGTTGTCAATGGCAAGTTCCCAGACAGTCTCAGGGACGTTTTTGTCAGTAAATCCACAGAAAACTGAACTGGTCCTTTTTACAAGGAAATATAAATTTTCTAAAATAAAGCCGCCTTCCTTTATTGGCTCTACCCTTGTCTTTAGCAAAACGG
This sequence comes from Poecilobothrus nobilitatus, assembly GCA_947095535.1. Taxonomy (NCBI): domain Eukaryota; kingdom Metazoa; phylum Arthropoda; class Insecta; order Diptera; family Dolichopodidae; genus Poecilobothrus; species Poecilobothrus nobilitatus. The sequence goes on from OX352772.1 coordinate 143,158,383, forward strand.
CGAAATTTCTGGATCTAACTCTAGACAGGAAGTTAAGCTGGAAGACTAACATCTCAGAAAGAGTAAAGACGGCGTCAATAGAACTTTACTCGTGCAAAAAAGCATTGGTGGGAAATAGGGGCTTCAGCTATACATGACTCACTGGCTATAAACATACGTAGTAAGACCCATTCTTAGGTACGGAGTCCTAGTATGGTGGAGGGCAATCGATAAAGAGGTCAACCGCAAGGCAATCGCTGGGGTTCAAAGAACTGCCACACTATGTATTAGTGACTCTTTAATAACAACCCCTTCTGCGGCCTTAGACTAAATATGTATAGACATATGTATAGAAATATGTATAGACTAATAACAACCCCTTCTGCGGCCTTAAATTAAATATGTTTGTCACTCCAAGGGAAAAATATAAACATTTTTAATGCAAAAGATAAAATATTATCATTGTCTCGTAAGTTAGATTTGCAGTTAGATCTGCAGTTCAACAAACTAATGTGGACTGTTTTCCAACAGTTCATGATTTTTTGTTTATTACAAACGGAACAACTTAAACTTAAATTTAAAAGCCTATAATGCTAATAATACCACTAAATTTAAATTTAGTATAATAAATTTAAATTAAATATAAATAATGTAGTATAAATAAGTAAAATGCACATAAAATTTTGGGTTCATTAAGTGTGCAATTATAATTACTTTTTTCTGTATATTGAAACATAAAAACAATAAGAAAATGTTGTGTAAGGTCATAGAGTATTCGAATTAACTGGCGGCCCTCCGAATTAATTAGCCTTACCCTATGTTTACGAATCTCTGCATAGGGCGGACCTTCCTTTTCTTGGTACTCGTGGGTTCAATTATGGAGCAAACTTAAAAAAAAAAGATTCGAAAAAAGAGTTAGCCGGCACTTCTCAAAAGTCGGCAAGTAAAGCGACCAAACAGGGCACAAGCAGTGCTAAGAAGAGTCGCGAACAACCAAGGACGGTACACAAAGTGCATCCGTCGAAACAAGCCTTCTTCAATAAACGGTCGGCCTATAAAATAATTGAGAGGTTAAGCTCTCTCAATATTGGCAGTTATCTGAGTCGCAAAAGAACTCTTAGGCTGGGCCAAAAGAGTGGTAGGCCAGGTAAAGCCCCAAGAAGGACAAATCCCAAGTTCATCGAAAGACCTTATTTCTAAGAGACAGAGGTCACAAGATGAGCCACAGGGTATTTCCAAAAAGCCTAGGTTGCTAGGGAGCAACCAGCTAACCAAGCCGTTCAATGAAATTGCCAAGAACCTGCCCAAGCAAACACGTTTATCAAAATGATGATAGTGTCAAATCTCCAACTTCCAACTCACAATTGTAAGATTGCCAAACTAGGGGAAGTAGTAGAATAATCCCGACAGGCGTTGATCATTGTCAATAAGGACTCCCTACAACGCAAAGCGAAAGCCAAAGGGGTCATTAGTTACAGGTTCCTGGCGGTAACACTAACGGTGAAGGCCAAATCAAGCCCAAGAATCACACTCTGATCGATCCGATGTCATTGACGTAGCATTCCCCTCGGCTCCAAAGAGAGTGAATGAAGTCATCAAGGCTGACGATGGAGGCGATCTACTTAGATCTGTTTCAGACAGCTTTGATGAAGCAAAAAGCTTCTCAATGGACTTGAAGCTAACGCGACGGTGGTGGATATTAAGAATGGCTCAGGTACTGAAGCTACTCCAAATTAATCTCCATCACCCCAAAGGGTTCCTGCCACACCTCAGGAGAACGGGCCGTGGGTGGCAGAAAAACAGGTTCATGGACTCCAGATACCAGGTTACAAGTTGTTGTTTAATAAAGAGGTATGCAAACCTAGAGCTTGCATACTTGCTAAAAATACTTTAAATTTAACTTTTATGTATAATTACAGTGATGCTGATCTGGTCGGGGCGAGCCTAAAGGTAAAAAATTCAAGGCTCTAGGTTGTTGCGGCGTATCTTCCTCGCGATTTGCAGGATTCACTTCCTCCATCCAATCTTGCAGGGCTCGTAGCAGATGCTAGAAGGATGAACATTGGGGTCATCATAAGCTGCGACGCCAATTCTCACCATGACATCTCGGGTAGTTCGGATACCAACGAAAGAGGTGAGTCACTTTTTGATTACATTTGAAGTACTAACCTTCTTATCTGTAACATTGGCAGGGAAACTACCTTTGGTACTAGTAATAGACAAGAAGTCCTAAACATAACCTTAGTCTCGGACTTCATTTATTCTAAAATGAACTCGTGGAAAGTTTCTGATGAGCATTCCTTTTCAAATCACAGATACCTTGCGTTCAGTCTGGACGAAAGTCCTCCAATAAAGTCAGTCTCTCGAAATCTTAAGAGAACTAACAGGAAGAAATATTTGGAGCACTTAACGTCAACGCTTGCCTCTTTAACACCTGGAATTCTTAAAAATATCCAAGATCTAATTACCCTAGTAAACGATTTTACTAAGGCCTGCAATAAGTCTTTAGAGCATTCTTGTCCCATCAGTAAGCCTAGGGGAAAACCAACACCACCTTCGTGGAATGATGAAATCAAAGCTCTAAGGAAAGATAGTAAGAGGGCTTTCAATAATGCCAAAAAAAGGAATAAGGTAAAGGACTGGAGCTCTTATAAAATGGCTCGTAGTCAGTACAAAAAAGCACTTAAAAAGGCGAAAAGAGACAACTGGAGACTACACTGCGGAGGTATAACTCCCTCCTATCGACAAACCCCATGGTCCCCAGTTTTCTTAAAAAAGAGGATGGCAGCTGGGCTACCGCAAACGAGGAGTCGTTGGAATTACTTTTAAAAACCCATTTTCCTGGGTGCACAAACAATAGATCAGAGGTGGTTTGTCTTGTGAATCCTCTCCCTACTATCTCGGAGGTGGTGGTTACAGGAGACAAATTACAATAGGCTATATATAGTTTCAAACCATTCAAGTCAAGCGGACCGAATGGTATTATACCCGCTGAGATCCAGCAAACTTCATCTACTACCCAGGTTTGGCTAGAAAGCTTTTTCTGTGGTTGTCTTAAGTTGGGGCTTATCCCGGATAATAAATTAAAAGGTCAGAGTAGTGTTTATACTTAAGGCCGGCAAAAGTAGTCACGTCTATGCGAAAGACTTTCGGCCTATAAGCCTGTCATCCTTCCTTCTAAAAACCTTAGAAAAATTGATTAACAACTATATCCGCTGCAACTTAGATAAAAATCTGTTGTCAGCCTCTCACTGTAAAGGGTAGTCAGTGACTGCACTTCACACATTATGTAGCTCGATTGAAAGATCTTTAAATTTCAAAGCGTGTTCTCTTGCAGCATTTATAGACATTGAGAGCATTTAATAACGTCAATCAGGCAGCAATTGTAGACACACTCATAATCCTAAGAGTAGAACCGAAGCTAAGAGCACTGATAGCTAATATGCTAAATTGCAGGGCAATCAGTGCCAACTTAGGCAACGCTTCTGCAAAAAGGTTTGTGAAGAGAGAAATTCCGCAAGGGGGGGGGGGGGGCCTGCTCCCTTTTTTGGAATATGGTGGTAAATAAACTACTTAAAATCCTGGAAGAGACAGGCTACAAAACAATCGCCTATGTGGACGATGTTGCTGTGGTTGTCAGTGGCAAGTTCTCAGACAGTTTCAGGGACGTTTCGCAACTTGCACTAAACAAAATCACAACATGGGCTACAGACTGTAGACTGTCGGTAAATCCACAGAAAACCGAACTGGTCCTATTTACAATGGAATATAAAATTCCTAAAATAAAGCCGCCTTCGTTAAATGGCTCCATTCTTGCCTTTAGCAAGAGTCCTAGTATGGCAATCCACCAATCATAGTATTTTGAGTCCTAGTATGTTGGAGGGGAATCGATAAAGAGGTCAACCGCAGGGCAATCGCTAGGGTTCAAAGAACTGCCACACTATGTATTAGTGACTCTTTAATAACAACCCCTTCTGCGGCCTTGGACATCATGCTTAATCTGGTGCCTGTAGAATATTATAGCAAATTTGCAGCCGCAAACACAGCTGTGAGATTAAAAGCTACATCCTAGTAGACCAACTCACGAGAAGGTCACTCGGATATCATAAACCAATTTACTCCCGTCTTGGAGACTACACGTCCCCCGATTACTTCTTCGGGAAATCTCATGTGACGAGCATACCAAACCGTGAGAGTTGGAACTCGAACACAGTGATGACCTTCGAAGGAGTACAATTCTACACGGATGGCTCAAAAATGAACAGCAATATAGGATGCGGAGTCTTCTCAGATAATCTGAATATCAGTCATAATTTCCGATTACCAAACCATTGTAGCATCTTCCAAGCGGAAATTATGCCAATTCAAGAAGTCTTGATTCTACTGATTAAAAGCGTTTTGACTGTAAAGCAAGTACGTCAGATAGTCAGGCAATTTCTAGAATCAACGTGTACCACCTCGAAAACTGTAATAAACTGCCGAAAACTTCTTAACGATATGACCAGGCAGTTTAGCATTCAGTTTTGCTGGGTACCAGGTCATCGAGGTATTCCGGGAAATGAAAAAGCTGATGAACTCGCAAGAATTGGTAAAACCTTACAAGTCTTGCCGGATAGGGCAAGACTAAGGGTACCTCTATCCACAAGCAAAACGTTACTTCGAAGAAAATAACGGATATGGTAAATTTCAAATGGTCAAACTTGACCTCGTGCAATATCACAAGATTGATATGGCCCAAAACCGATTTAAGATTATCCAATGATCTGCTTTCTTGCAAAGGGCAGACATTGGAATGACAATGGGTATAATCACCGGTCACTGTCTAAAGATGAAGAAGAGGAGGAAATTACTCCCCATTTCCTTTACACAATACCCATTTGGGGAAATATTTCTTCAACAACCTTAGCGACCTAGCAGGTAAAAATATGAAGAGCATTCTTCCCTTTGCAAAAAGGGAAGCTCAAATTGATTTTAATGGAAATGGAAAATGGGCACCAAGTTGATGCTATTTACACAGATTTTAGTGAAGCATTTGATCGTGTCGATCGTACTATTTTGCTTAACAAACTTGTTGCAATAGGTATTTCGGGTACATTTCTTACATGGCTGTACTCTTACTTAACAAATAGAACTCAAAATATAAAATTCCAAGGTTTTTTATCAAACACAGTGACCGTTACTTCAGGAGTACCTCAAGGTAGCCATTTAGGTCCACTTCTATTTAATATATTAATTTCAGACCTTTCGGCCAAACTAGTGGGTGTATCACATATTGCATTTGCCGACGATCTTAAAATTTACCACGTTATCAAAAATATTTCTGATGTTGCATTACTTCAGTCAAACCTACATTCTTTACAAGAATGGTGTTCTTCCAATAAGTTAGAGCTGAACATTCAAAAATGCAAGGCCATTAGTTTTACACGGAAAAGATCTACTATTTTATTCGATTATTCTATTGATAATGTAACTCTAGAAAGGGTAAGCAGCATGACCGATCTAGGGATTCTTTTGGATGATAAGCTTAACTTCCATCTTCACTATGAGCATATGATTTCCAAGGCAAATAAAATGTTAGGATTCATTAAAAGAAGAGCTAAAGAATTCAGTAACATAGCGGTGACAAAATCTCTCTAAGATTCTTTAGTACGATCTATTCTAGAATACGGCAACATTGTTTGGAATCCTGTATTTCAAATACACTCCGATAGAATCGAATCTGTTCAAAAACAATTCCTATTATTTGCTTTGAGAAATCAATATAACCCTATTGACCATTCAATGCTACCTAATTATAATGTAAGATTAAATTCATTGAACATGTTAACTTTATCTTCACGCAGGCAGATACTTTCATCCTGTGTTACTTTTGACGTTTTAAATAAAAATATTGACGTTCAGTTTTTGATAGACAGTTTTAAATTAAACAATGAAGTTAGAGTTACACGAAACACTAAGTATTTAATTGAAAATACTCATAGAACTGAATATGGAAGAAATGAACCAATTAACAGATGTTGCATTACATTCAACAAACACAGTAATCTCTTTTCAACACAAATATCAAGGAACACTTTCAAACAAAAATTAATACAAAAATTTGTTACTAACCTTACACAATAACTTTAACTTTCATAATATTAGATTACACTTCATATTGTACAAATTATTTTATTTTTACCTAACTGAGTTATATTAATTCAAATCTAACTGTGTTTTTGCTTTGATATAGTCAATGTAATAATTTTTTTTTATTTGCATTTATCGTGTTTTATTTTGTACTTGTTATTATTAAGTTTTAGCCGTAAGATTTGTTATGTAAAAACCTTGTTTTGGTTATAATAATAAATAAATAAATAAATAAATAATAAGTGGAATAGAAAAGCTTCTATGTGGTATCACTATCGACCAAATACGGTCTAAGTGTGCCTTTTTGGCAGCCACCTTAACCTTACCTAACCTATATAATTAATTATATTTTATAATTTGAATCCTTCGTAGTATTGATAGATCGACAAAATTCTATCCAAGTGTGCCGCTTGGCTTCTTTGATGGCTTCCTTATATACTTTAGGCAATCTTTATAAGATTACTCGTATTTATATTTGAAGCAAATATTGAATAGAGTCAGACTTGTAATGCAGACTAAGTCTTCGCTCCACCAAAAGGGATAGGATTAATTGGACACGGACGACTGATTGAACACAAACTTTAAAGGCTATTCCCATAGCCTTTTCAAGAGTTTCAATCTTTGTATCCAGTTCTTTGATCGTTTCAATTTTGATGCTCGGTACATTATTTAGTTTTGACTGTATAATTCGGCTGAATTTAACCCAGCGACTTCTTTTAGGATTTTTGTAGAATTTGGAAATATTCATTTGAAGATTCACATCAAAAACTATATACTCGGGATCTGAATAGAAATTCTGTCTACACTCAGACCAGTTTGCAACTCCAATGATATTATTGTTAGTAGCTAAAGTTATGTTTATCAGCTCTTCCCACCCGTTATATCTGCCCGAACTTGAAAAGATAAAAGTTGGTGTGTTACCAACCACTATTACATATTTTAAGGTTAGTGTTAATAAGAAAATTGAATAATGACTCACCTCGTTCGTTGTTCTCCGAATCACATCTGATTAGTAGCTTGTCCTGCCTTGTTGCTCTAACAAGTTTTCGAACTTGCTCTCGTGGTGACGGATCGTCATGAGCTTTATATGCGGAGGAGATGTAGAAACTTTCTCCACCTAGTCCTTCTACTTTTACGAAGTCAAATCGGATGAGCTAAAATCGGAATGAAGACAAGCATTGATTTGTTTTTTTACTAAAATTCAAGCTCTAGGTTTATCTGCATCCTTTTTGTGAAAAAGATTGTAGTCTTTAAGACTAATGTTTATATTTTCCTCGCTGAGGAAAACCAGCAGACCATCCGAGGCACTTCTCGAGTGACTGAGATTAATCCACACTACCTTGGCATCATTACCTGTTTCCACACCTCCTTCACCTGGTGCCGGATTCTGTCTAAAAAGTTCTCTGTCAATCGTGAAATCTCTTCTCAGCTTAGAAGCTAGATCCTTCTCTGGATTCTCTTCGACAGTTGGAGCCCTGAAAATGTTTCGTTTGGCATACCTTATCCTCAACCTCATTCTCTAATAGACCTTCTCGATCTCCTCTAGGCACTCCTCATTTAATCTTTCCATTGTCCACGATAATGTTGGGTAACCAACTGCCCGCCTTAGGTATTTTTGGAATTTCCCCAGCCGGGTTAAGGCTGAGCTTCGCGACGAATTTGCTGAGGAAATCCAAAGACATCTGATCTTCGCACTTAATTTCTGCGTTTTTGATCTCATCTTGAAATCTATTACGCTTCTGGCCAGTTGTTATACCAGGAACACCTTACCCTTATCCTCTTGTACCTTTAGATATTCATCTAAATCCTAATCCTTATCCTCTTGTACCTTTAGATATTCATCTACGACAAGTTGGTACTTAACTTTAACCGCAGCGTCCTTCTCATGTACATGCTTTTTCATTCTCAGCTATCTTGTTGCAAAAGAAAAGCGCCCTGTTGTACTTTTCTTTCCCTCCCGATAGGGATTCTACCTGGACGTGGTGGGAGGGCTCAGTAGAATCAATGATCCTGTGGGCGATGTCGGAGATACTGTGTCATCCCTGGGGATTTCACAGTATCAGTAGGTTCAACCATACCGATAAGGCTGCAGGGGAGATCCGAAACCAAGAGAATCCCTCCACTTGTAAGCTAAGGTGTCCAGGTACCGTGCCGAGAGCTGAATGGTCAGTAAGTGGTAAAAGATAACTGGTCGCGAACGGTCTCCTCCGATGCTCAGGCAAGGTCGGTTGTATTAAGTGCCTTATCCCGGTAAGGCGGCAATGCCGGGATGGACCGCTTTTTCCGGCCACACTCGTGGGATCAAGAATGGATGTAAACTTAAAAAAAAAAGAAATGGAGAAGGAAGAAGTTGAGATGGGGAGCTCATCTGAAGATGAGATTTTAGCGTCTAGCCAAGAGACGCTAATTAGTGGCGAGGGCGGCAAGAAGAAAAATCATAAGAGAAATTAAGTACCAGCTTGCCATAGATGAATATCTAAAGGTGCAAGCGGGTAAGAACGGGAATAGGAGTATTCCTGCCACAACAACTGGCCAGAAGTGCAACAGATCTCAAGATGAGCTCAATAACGCAGCTAAGAGGGCCAATAGAAAACGGTGGTCTAGCGCATCGGTACTAGGAGGTGTTAAGTGTGCGAGGGAACCCAAGGAGAAAAAAGCTACTTCTGAAGTCGGTGCAAAGAATAGGCAATCCTACAAAGAAGTAGCTATAAACGACCTGAACGTGGCACTTATTGACGGGATATCGAACAGTGGGAAGCCAATCACAAATAAATGGAGCGAGATAGAAGCCCATCTATCCGGGATGGTATTAGAACACGTTTTGGAGCACCCGGAAGGACCTCTCATATCGTTCGACTGCGGGTACGTGTTGAGAGGATGGAGGATTGTCAAATGCGAGGATCAGGTGTCTTTGGATTTCCTCTTCAAATTCGTCGCTAAGGCTAGTGATAAATGGGTTGGCTTGAAACTCAAGCTTATCCCGGCTGGGGAAATTCCAAGGAGACCTAGGGCGCGCATTTGGCTACCAAATATCAGCATAGACAATGGAAAGGTTCCTCAATGTCTTAAGCTCCAGAATCCGAAGATCCAGATGGAAAACTGGAGGATAATAAAGGCTGAGGAGCCTCAAAAAAACAGTAAGTCCTTCCTGCTTTTGATAAATGAGGAGTGACTAGTGGAACTTGAGAAGGCTGATTATAGAATGAGGTTCGGCATAAGGTATGCCAAACTGAAAATTTTCAGAGCTCCAGCGGAAGAAGAAGATCCAGAGGAGGATCTACTTTCTAAGGGATCTCACGATCGAAAGAGATCCTCTTGGACAGAACTCGGCACCAGGTGAGGGTGCGGTTAGGGGTAATGATGCCAAAGGTAGTGCAGATTAATCTCAGGCACTCGAGAAGTGCCTCGGATAATCTGCTGGTTTTCCTTAGCGAGGAAAACATAGACATCAGTCTCATTCAAGAACCTTGGGTCAGAGGTACTGAGATCAAGGGACTACATCATAAAGATTACAATCTTTTTTACAAAAAAGATACAGGTAAACCCAGAGCTTGTATTTTAGTAAATAAACAATTTAATGTTTTTCTCCACCCCGATTTTAGCTCACCCGATTTGACTGTCGTCAGGTTAGAAGGGCTTGGTGGAGATAGTCTCTACATCTCCTCTGCATATATGGCTCATGACGATCCGTCACCACCAGAGGAAGTTCGTAAACTTGTGCGAGCGACAAGGCAAGACAACCTACTCATCGGATGTGATGCCAATGCTAGGCATTCCCTATGGGGCAGTTCGGAGAATAACGAACGAGGTGAGTCACTATTTGATTTTCTTATTAACAGTAACCTTAAAATATGTAATAGTGGTAACAACCCACTTTTATTTTCCCAAGTTCGGGCAGATATAGTGGGTGGGAAGAGGTAATAGACATTACCTTAGCTACTAACAACAATATCATTGGAGTTGTAAACTGGTCTGTGTCTAGCCAGAACTCCTACTCAGATCACAAATATATAGTCTTTGAGGTGAATTTTCAGATGAATATCCCCAAATTCTATAGAAATCCTAAAAGAACTGACTGGGTAAAATTCAGCCGAATTATACAGTCAAAACTAATTCATGTACCGAACATCAAAATTGAAACTGGATGCAAAGATTGAAACTTTTGAAAAGGCAATGGAAGTAGCCTTTAAAGTCTCGTGTCCAATTAGTCGCGGAAAGGAAACCTATCCCCATTGGTGGAATGAAGGCTTAGCCTACCTCAAAGGATTGACTAGGTCTATTTTCAATATTTGCAACAAACATAAATACTGGCAACCTTACAAAAATTGCCTAAAAGTATATAAGAAAGCCATCAAAGAAGCCAAGCGGCATACTTGGATGGAATTTTGTCAATCTATTGAAACTATAAAGGATTCAGCTAGAATCTGTAAAGTTCTGTCCAATGATAGATCCTGTCCTTCCTTAATCAAAAGAACGGATGGGAGCTGGGCTAATTCTTCAGCTGAATCTCTTGAACTGTTAGTTAACACCCATTTTCCCGTAGCCAGCAATGTTAACGGTAACGTAACTCCACCCAATGGAGAACCTGTAGCCCAAGGAACCTCATGGGATGAAGTAAGTAAAATTATATCTCAGGAAAAGGTTTCTTGGGCTATAAAAAGTTTCTCTCCATATAAATCGCCTGGCTTGGATGGCATAATTCCGATTATGTTGCAAAAGTCGTTAATACTGTCGACATCGTGGCTTGTCGCCATTTTCAGTGGCTGTTTAAAACATAATCATTTTCCCTGCAGTTGGAAGAGAGTCCGAGTAGTATTTATTCCAAAGGCAGGTAGAAGGGGCCACGAGTCTGCGAAAGACTTCAGGCCACTCAGCCTGTCCTCCTTTCTTTTAAAAACTTTGGAGCGCATTTTGGATTACCAGATTAGGCAACGCTTTGAGGGAACTCTAGTATCGAAATCCCAACATGCGTACTTAAAAGGTAGGTCCACAGAAACGGCTCTTCATGAAGTGGTCAGCACGGTTGAACACTCCATTAAGTACAAACAATTTACCTTAGCCACCTTCTTAGATATCCAAGGTGCTTTTAACAATGTCAACATCCAATCTATTGAAGAAGCTCTAACCCAGGCGGGAACAGAGCAGTTTCTGAAGCATTGGATTATATCCATGCTGAATTTCAGAATAATTCACGCGAAATTGGGAAACAGCAGGGTTACTAAATTAGTCAACAGGGGTACACCTCAGGGAGGTGTAATATCACCTTTGCTATGGCTAATGGTTATAAACAAAATTCTAATGATACTTGCTGAGGAAGGAATAAAGGTAGTGGCGTATGCGGATGATGTGGTGATACTAGTATCAGGCCAGTTTATATCCGTGATTAGTGAGATCATGAATAGAACTCTAAGCAAAGGTTCACAACTGGGCCACAAGTTGTGGCCTAGTCAACTCAGAGAAGACTGAAATGGTACTCTTCACGACAAGATCCAAAATACCTACTTTTGTCCTACCGAAACTCAACAATTATACTTTAAATCTGACTACCAGCGCTAAGTATCTAGGCGTTATTCTAGACTCGAAGCTTTTCTGGAAATCTAACATTGAGCATAGAGTTAAGAAGGCTTGTGTTGCTCTCTATGCTTGCAATAAAACCATGGGGAAGAAATGGGGTATGCAGCCAAAGATGGCGCTTTGGACGTACACAGCCGTGGTTCGCCCAATCCTTACCTATGGATCGCTGGTGTGGTGGCCAGCGATGAATCGGAAATACAATATAACAAAACTAAATAGAATACAGAGATCGGCATCTGTGGGCATCACAGGAGCACTGCGATCGTGTCCGTCTGATGCTCTGAATACTATTTTATTTCTTTTACCCCCGGATCTATACATTAAGTATGTCGCAACGTCTAGTGCAGTTCGACTCAGAGAAACTGGGTGGTTTGCTACTAAACCATATGGCCACGGTAATATTCTGGAGATATTTCCAAGGGACTTTATACCAACCCTGACCGACTACACTATTCCCAAAATAAACTTCGGGAGTAATTTAGTCGTAGAATTTCCGTCTAGAGCGGAATGGAAGGGCGGTAATGTGACAAAGCATTTCGATGTCACTATCTTCACCGACGGATCCAAGATGAAGGAAGGAGTTGGTGCTGGCATTTTCTCGGAGAAACTCAACGTTTCAAAATTCTACAAACTCCCCGACACAGCTAGCATCTTTCAGGCGGAGATACTAGCAGTTAGAGAGGCTGCTCGAATTCTGAACGAAAACAACACACAAATGAGAACGGTCGCCATTTGTGTGGACAGTCAATCCGCGATCAAGGCCATTAACGCGAACATCACAACCTCTAAGCTTGTTAGACAGTACCAAGAGGAAATTGCCCTAACAAGCGAAAGGTTAAACATAACCTTCTTATGGGTGCCTGGGCATAGCAATATTGAAGGAAATGAAAAAGCTGACGAACTAGCAAAGAAAGGAGCTACTCAGAACACTAACTCCCCGGAAAGTTACCGGAGAGTTCGTTGCCCAATCAGTACCGTCAAGGAACGGATCCTTTCTTTGTATATAGCGAAATCACAAAATAGGTGGAGCAATCTGAGCAATTGCACCATATCTAGAACATTGTGGCCCACATACAACAAAAGGAGATCAATCGAGTTGATATCCAAATCCCGCATAGACATAGCCAGACTAGTAGCAATAATCACAGGCCACTGGCCAGTGGGCACGCATGCGGCCAAATTAGGACTCCCACACAACACCTCATGCAGGAGCTGCAAAGAAGCAAACGAAAGTGAGAATCTAGAACACTTTCTTTGCAAATGTCCGGCCCTAGCTGGAGCCAGACGTCTCTCACTCGGCAAGCCGTTCTTCCACAACCTCAGCGAGCTTTCTAAACACAAAATCAAAGAACTGATCTTGTATCTAAACCGCTCGGGTTGGATATAAAACCGCAAACAATCTAAAAACACGGGTCACATGAGTGCAGTGGAATCAAAATGACGCAATCTAGTGCTAATTGAGGCCTTCAAGCAGCATCGTGAAGGTCACCACCATACCTACCTACCTACCTACACCAGGAGACTTACATCTCTTCTGATTTTTCTTCTTGTCATCCTTACCTTTGTTGCTGATAAGAGTGTTAGATTGAACTGGCATTGCTGTACTATGTCTGGTACTCGTAATGCCACTATTTAGCGCCTAGATGCTAAAAACTCATCGTCTGATGAGCTCCCCATCTCATCTTCCTTCTCCATTTTCGTTTTGTTTTTGTTTATTTTTTATTCAATTTTTGGCCCCACGAGTGTGGCCGAAAAGAACGGTCAATTGCGGGGTTGCCGCCTTACCGGGATAATGAGGCACTTAATACAACCGACCTTGGCTGAGCATCGGAGGATACCATTCGTGAGAAGTTATCTTCACCACTTACTGGCCATTTAGCTCTCCGAACGGTTTGTACAAAAAATTAAAATTTTGACATTTTTATATTTTTAATTGAAAACGTAAAATTATTAACTCTTTTATATGAAAACTGATTTTTTTTATAGTTGGGGGCTGTCGCTTCCAAGTCCCTGCTAACAATTTAAGCAATCCTATTTTTGAATTCGGCAGGTCAAATCAAAAAAAAAAATTTTAGCTCATTTTTTATTAAAACTGAATATTTTTATAGATTTTTTTTATATACACCAAAATAAAAGATGAATATATACCAAAATAAAAGATGAAATCAAAGCCAGAAAAGGAAGTGAAAAGGAATCATTCAAGATCAAAAAATTAAGGATCGAATTATTTTTACGGAAGTTATTCAACACTGAAGTAAGACTCTGCTCTTAAAAAATATAGTTACCCAACCAATACTAGTAGATTCATAGATGCAAGTATTAAAATATTAAATTTTTTTTATAGTTGGAACATTTAACGCCTCTTCTTTCACCAAAATTTCCAATAAAACCTTGCAAAAAATTAGTGTAACCAAGATGAGCTTAAGATATGATGAGTACAGGATACCAACAAAGAAGATTTCAATCAAATCACCAATAGATCAGTTAAAAATTTTTAAATAATTTATAAACTCAAAGCTAAATAATTAACTTTGGATCGCTTACACATATACAATCAAAAAGGACTCACATTCTATCTATCCGATCCGCATTCGATATTTACTGTGGCGTAAATTGAATCCATGTCGTTTAGCAGCTGTCATAACTGTAGAGTTAGACCTATACGGAGTAATAACTGTATTAGATAAAGAATATGCTGAACCATCAGTTGTCCACTGATTATTTGAAAAATACTTTGCACTACGTTTCGCTAAATCTAAAGTTGAGAAAATTTTAGCATAATGTATACTATCCGGATATCCAACAGATACATGACGAATCACAAGTTTATGATCACATGCTGTTTGGGGTTTTAAAGAATAAATATGTTTTCTCAATAAAAAGCAACAGAATTAACGACGTGAGTTTCTGCCAACTTTATTTCTGTACCATCAACAAACCCAATACAATAAGGCATTTCCTTAAAAAAATTCTTTAACGAGATTGTTTTTTCTTTTTTGTCAAGCCAATAAATATATGTATTTTTGTTTTTCTTAAATATTCTTCAAATATTCGTTTGGTAATGTTTTGTATAGTTTTACCACCTCCAATACCGAAAATTGCTCTTATTTTCTTAATAACAGCACTTTCGCCCGACAATCCCAATCTAAAGAGAACTATTGCCAGTTGCAAAGAAACAGGGAATTGAAACACGAACACATTTTATTATAATTTTCATCCTCATTTATTATATTTACAAGAATTTGAAATTGTGCTCTGCTAACCCGCAACATCTGGCGGCGAAACCTGTCTTTATCAAAACTTGGAAGGATATCTTCACCGGATTCCGCAACGGTTTAAATTTTTTTTGTGCAAATGCAAACTTTTTTCATTCTCACCAACAGTTTTCATTTACACCATTATTTCAATTCGGCAAACGTGAATATAAACTGAAATGTTGAATGAATTCTAAACAGCGCCGACTGTCATTTCAACCTAAAAAAATAAATAATAATGTAAATTCAACTAAAAAAATTATATTAGAACATAATTAAATAAATTTTTAAAATTAAACAACATACTTGTCATTAGCAAAATCCACATTGTATTTTTACCAATTAAATTTTCCATTTTTTTTTATAAAAAATTAAAATTCTGTTTTTCTCGTTTGTTTTTTTCATTTGCATTTGCACCGATAAATACTTGGTGAAAAAACTTTGCACCGTGCAAACTGAAAGTTTCATTCGCACTCTTGCGGAATTGAAAATCAGTGGAAACTTAAAATTTGTACAAGAACTGTCAAAATTTTTTCATTTGCACAAACTTTTGCAAACTGCAAACTTTTTTCATTCTCACCAGCAGCGTGAATGAAAACTGATATGCTGAATAAATTATAAACAGCGCTGACTATCATTTCAGTACAATTACAAAATTTAAAAAATCTATAAAATATGCACAAAACAATTTAATGTTATAATACTAAACTATATAACTATATAATTTCCGATTTTTTTTATAAATAATAAAAATACTGTCTTTCTTGTTCGCATTCTCATTTGCATTTGCACTGATAAATTCTTGGTGAAAAAACTTTGCACCGTGCAAACTAAATGGCAAATGTTTCATTCTCACGTTTGCGGAATTGAAAATGAGTGTAAACTGAAAGTTTCCACGAAAACTGTCAAATTTTTTCATTTGCACCGTTGCGGTATTCGGCCCTAAGCAACCGATTTATACCGAAATTTTATTCTTTATACTTCTTCGATTTGTAATTACAGTAATCAAAATTTTCTTCAGGGTCTTCCATGATTTCATCAACAGCTTTTTTTTGTTTTTCTTTTAAGTTAAGTTTTTCTTACAAGTTTTTTTTATTAATACAATAATATTTACAATTTATCTATAGATTTCACTTAAAACTAAAGACCTTAGCCGTAGCCGTGTGGTCGTACAATTTTTAAGAAATAAACGCCAAATTTAATTATTGAAATAAGATAAAAACACAAGAAAAATATAGAAACAAACTCACAAATTTATTTATATAGATTAATTTGTTACCTAATCTTATGTTTAAATAATACTATATTATTAATATTTTTCAATTTAGTTGGTAACTAATTGAAAGCTTTTAAACACTTATACAAACAGTTATAAGTTTGATTATTTGTTCTAAATAAACTTAAGTAGAAATTCGATTTATTTCTGGTGTTGTGATTATGGATGTGAATTGTGAAACATCCTATTCAATATAAAATTATGTTTGATTTTATCATTAATGATTTTAAATGCTACTATATACAATTCATATTTGCAAACGCTAATGAAGCTTAAGTACCGTTGAGTATATAGTAAGTTCGTAGGAAATCTTCTAGGATATTTATGAATAGTTTTGATAGCTTTTTTGTGCAGAACGTCAATTTTGTTATTATTAAAAAACGAAACGAAATTATTATTAAAAAAATTGAAACCGTTAATAAAAAGTAGGTATATAATTCCAAACTATCAGTTTGGATTTAGAGAAAAATATTGCACTATTGATCAAGTGAATAGAATTACAGATATAATTGAAAAAGCTCTAGAAGAAAAGGAAATATGCTCTACAATCTTTCTAGATGTAGCTCAGGCATTCGATATAGTTTGGTATGAAGGTTTTAATTACAAACTAAGAAAAATACTACCTAAACAATATTTTAAAGTACTCTAATTATACTTGACTGATAGGTTGTTTAGAATTAAACAGGATGGGGAGTTTTCTACACTTAGAGAAACCAAAGTTGGTGTGTCTCAAGGTAATATATTGGGTCCTATATTATATTTGCTTTATACCAGCGATTTAACTGCAGCTACATTTGCTAACGATACTACAGATAACTTACAAAAAGCAAGCGATAACCTTTTTTTTTGTGGACCAAAAAATGGCAAATTTAGCTTAATGAACTTAAATCTGTCCAACTAAATTTTACAAATAAAATCGTACAAAATCCTCCAGCCGTAAAATTAAATGGAATAGATGTACCCCAAGAAAACAAGGCAAAATACCTAGGAATGACATGAAATGTCAAACTGAGATGGAAAGAGCACGTAAAGAAGAGAAAAGTCAAATTAGAATCGAAATACAAACAAACGTTGTTATATAATTAAATAATGAAGCCTATTTGGTTATACGGCATACAAGTTTTCCAAAATAAAATTTTACGTAACATGGTAAATGCTCCTTGGTAAGTACGAAATTTTGATTTACATAGGGATCTAATAATACCTACTGTAAGCGAAGAAATAAAAAAATATGCACTAAAACATAAGATTCGCTTAGAAGAGCACATAAATGTAGAAGCTTCAAAACTCCTACATTGTGAAAATGCCATTAGAAGGCATAATAGAACTAGGCCACTAGATTTAACAATAATCGCAGATCACCTTCACGACGATCTGCAATTCCAGTAGACCTATAAGAGTTAACGCAAAATTACCATGCCATGTCAAAAAACATTTCAAATATTTTAAAATAAACTAATGTTCAAATTTTATTTTTTATTTTTTAGTGAGAAACTATTTAAAATTACTATATTATAGATATAAAAATATTATTAATAAACTATTTATTTTTAACAACTTTATAAATAAAAAATTTAAATTTTTAGCTAAATATGAATATAAACATTAATAAATTAGGTTATGTAAATTTTTAAATGTCAAAGTGTTGCTTTAATATTTTGTAATAATATAAGTTTTTTCTTCCTCTTTCCCACTGATGCACTATTTATCTCTTTCTAAAGTTGTTATAATATGCACGAAATTTCTCATCCAAATCAGCCTTAAAAAACCGAATTTAATATTTTATTTATTTATTTACTCCAAATGTTACAATATACGATTTGTTTCTTGAATAATTATAATACAGAGTTCAAACTTTACAATTTCTTAAGTTTAGACAATTGAAATATCTTAATTTTAATTCTTAAATTGTATTTAATGTAATATTATATTTATATGTAGCGAAAACTTTAGTTTTTCTATTTTTTTTATAAGCTAAACCTAACATAAACTAATTATTATGTAAATAAAAACTAAACTACACTACTTAATAATCTAATATAATCTAATAATCAAAACTGAACTACTCTAAGATTCATTTTGTATTAACAGATTTTCATTTTCAAATAAGTTTTTTATTTAGACATTGTTTGCAGAAAACATTTGTGTGTCAGTTCTCTGAGCTATTATTGCAGAAACCAATGTTTCCAACTAATTGAAAAGTAGTCTATATTCTGACAGTTATTAAATATTTTTGTTAGAAATTTAAACTGTTTTAATTTTATACTTGTCCTTTTATGAAACTTTATATACGGTATTGTAAATTTTTTTGGTGGGTATTAAAAATTTAAATAAATTAATTTCCAATTATATGATTTCTAATTCAAAAATAAAAACTTAAAAAAACATATAGAAGACTTTGGAAATAGTATTTATAGCGGTATGAATTCATGCTAATTTTTTTTGCTATTTATAGCAAAGCTAATTAGCATCATCAGCATGAACGTTCAATGTACAGGTGGTTAACTTAGTGCAACTTAGTACAAACCTTTTCTTCCTTCAAAAAATCTAATATTTTCCTCAGAATGTCATGTGAGGTATTTGACTTTTCGTTTTATCAGATATTAGCGCCATTGTATAAATTTTTACTATTTTGGTGCTTTCTGTGATTTTTTGTTTTTAAATAAAAACTTCGGAAAAAAGCTAAATTTTCAATTCGAATTTTGTTTAAATTAAAATATACCTACATATGTATATATATAAAATTAAAAAAAGAGTGATTTAAATAAAATTAAAAGGAATTGTGATTATATATATAGGTAATATAATTTAACTCCATATAATATAATCAAGCGACCATGATTATAATATACGACCCGTGCCGATGATCAGCCTGGCTGTGGAGCCCGGTCTTAAAAATAGCCCAGTCGCGAACCTTACTCTATGTATACGAGTCGCTGCATAGGGCGGACCTTCCTTTTCTTCGTACTCTTGGTTCAATTATGGAACAAAATTTAAAAAAATTAATATTTGAAAAAACAGTTAGCCGGCACTTCCCAAAAGTCGGCGTGTAAAACGACCCAACCGAGTACTAAGGAAAGTCGCGAACAACCAAAGACAGTACGCAAAGTGCGCCCGTCGAAACAAGCCTTCTTCGATAAACGGTCGGCCTATAAAATTATTGAGATATTACGCTCTCTCAATATATTGGTCAGTTATCTGAAGCGAAAAAGAATTCTTTAGCCTGGTCCAAACCAGTAGTAGACCAAATCAACCCTTAAGAAGGACAAATCCCTGGTTAATCGAAAGGCCTTATGTTCAAGAGACAGAGATCATAAGATGAGCCACAGGGTAGTTCCAAAAAAGCTAGGTTGTTAGGGAGCAACCAGGTAATCAAGCAGTTCAATGCCAAATGTTTAAATTGCCAAGGATAATTTAATTCTGGCAATAATTGACGAGGGGTTAGAAGATGGGGGTTTTCTCCCAGTAACTGGAAGAAGGTAGTTGTTATTTTCAGCACAATTTTCTTCCAGGTACTGTATACCCGCTGAGATCCAGCAAACTTCATCTACTACCCAGGTTTGGCTAGAAAGGATTTTCTGTGGTTGTCCTAATTTGGGGCTTATCCCGGATAAATGGAAACAGGCCAGAGTAGTGCTCATATCGAAGCCCAAAAGCAATTGCGAAGGGCGTTCGGCCTATAAGCCTGTCGTCCTTCGTTCTAAAAACCTTAGAAAAATTGATCGACATCCATGTCCGCTGCGACTTAGATAAAAACTGTTGTCAGCTATTGTAGACGCACTTATAAACCTAGAAGTAAAGCCGTAACTAAGAGCACTGATAGCTATTTAGCTAATGTGCTAAATAGCAGGACCATCAGCGCCAATTTAAGCAACACTTCTGTAAAAAGGTTTGTGAAGAGTGGGACTCCGCAAGGAGGGGTGCTATTCCCCCTTCTTTGGAATGTCGTGGTAAATAAACTGCTTAAAATTCTGGAATAGGTGGGCTACACAGCCTATTGCTGTCGTTGTCAATGGCAAGTTCCCAGACAGTCTCAGGGACGTTTTTGTCAGTAAATCCACAGAAAACTGAACTGGTCCTTTTTACAAGGAAATATAAATTTTCTAAAATAAAGCCGCCTTCCTTTATTGGCTCTACCCTTGTCTTTAGCAAAACGGCGAAATTTCTGGATCTAACTCTAGACAGGAAGTTAAGCTGGAAGACTAACATCTCAGAAAGAGTAAAGACGGCGTCAATAGAACTTTACTCGTGCAAAAAAGCATTGGTGGGAAATAGGGGCTTCAGCTATACATGACTCACTGGCTATAAACATACGTAGTAAGACCCATTCTTAGGTACGGAGTCCTAGTATGGTGGAGGGCAATCGATAAAGAGGTCAACCGCAAGGCAATCGCTGGGGTTCAAAGAACTGCCACACTATGTATTAGTGACTCTTTAATAACAACCCCTTCTGCGGCCTTAGACATCATGCTTAATCTGGTGCCTGTAGAATATTATAGCAAATTTACAGCCGCAAACACAGCTGTGAGATTAAAAGCTACATCCTAGTAGACCAACTCACGAGAAGGTCACTCGGATATCATAAACCAATTCACTCCCGTCTTGGAAGACTACACGTCCCCCGATTGCTTCTTCGGGAAATCTCATGTGACGAGCGTTGGTTTTATTTTTGGTTTGGAATACAGTTTTAATTCTTTTTTGAATAGGATTTAAAGCCCGCGGGCTTTATTTTCTCGGGCGTTCTGTCACTGCGCCGTAAATTTTTTTTTTTTTGATATTTTCTTAAAAGTTAAATATTTAACAGTTGTTTTTAGTTACTAACGAAACTATAATAATATTTTTAATAAACAGCTTCCCAAAAGACATTTCCAATAATGGATTTCCAAATGGATTAAAGCTATTAAAACTGCAAATTGAATTCCAAGGCAAAAAGAATCTGCAGTAAGTAAATTTATTAATTTTGTAAGTTATATTTTAGTATGTATTTCTAATTTGTTACATACACATTAGTTAAAAAAGGAATTTTACACTACAATTTTTAATAGATTATTTAAAAGTGAAGTTTATATTTCTATTCAATTTTTAGTTGACTACAATTAAAATGAGTACTGCTGAAAAGTAAAAAAAGAAAATATTAAAAAGTGATGTTGGGAAAGAATATGAAATTTCATAATAACTGAAATGCAAATAATAAAAAAGTATCTTCTCTATAATATGATAAAACTCGTTCCTCTGAATCTCAATTTCGTATTGATGCTTGGAAAGAACTTTCAAATAAATACAACGAAAGTGGTAAGAAAAATCCTATTTTTATTTATTTATTTATTTTATTCCAACCAAAGCAAGTCGTTACAAAAGTTCTTAAAATTAAGATTATATTTATTATTATACAATACAAAAAACAATTTATTTTAATGATTAGAACTAAAAAAAAAAAAAAATTTTTCAATTTAAATTTTTTTAATAAAATATATTTAAAAATAAAGTATAAGAAAGCTTAATTAACAAAAAATTAATTAAGTACATATAGCGACAAGGACTAATAAATGTATTTACATTTGTGTACTTAATATTCTATCATAATAAAAAAAATATAATATCTTATATCTTATAAATATGATATCTTATTCATAAATATAAAGAATAAAGAGAAAGTTTTACTATATTATTATCTAAAACAGCGTTTCCCAAATTGGGTTTCAGGGAACCATAGGGTTCCGTGCAGAAAAAATAAGGGTTCCAACAACAAAAATGCTACAGAGGCTTCTTAAGTTATCAGATAGCACTTACAGAAGAAGAACATGATATTGGTTAAACATTAATAAAACCATGTGCAAAAGATATTGTTTCGTGTATGTTAAGTGATGAGTCACGTAGAAAAGTTGAAGTTGTGTCACTTTCAAACAATACTATTTCGCGACGCATTGAAGATATGGCTGACGATATCGAGCCAGCACTTATTTCTCGTCTACATCAATGTGATACATACTCATTGCAATTAGACGAATCCATAGATGTTGCAGGTCTAGCGATATTGCTGGTTTTCGTGCACTATGATTTCAATAAAAGTATTGAAGAAGATTTGCTTCTGTGCGAAAGTTTAGCCACAGGTGAAAATATATTTAACAATATCGATAATTCCATGAATAAACATGTTATAAATTGGAATAAGTGTATTGATGTGTGCAGTGATGGCGCCAAAGCTATGATAGTAAAGGTGGCTGGTGCTGTAACACGCATAAAGACTGTAGCAAAGAACTGCTCCAGTAGTCACTGTATTCTTCACAGACACGCACTGGTAGCTAAATATATAACAACCTCATTTAAAACAAAAGTCGTCCATTACAATCACGACTGTTTAAAATTTTTTGTGATGATATGGGTAGTAATCACACGACCCTTATGTTGCATACAGAAGTCCGTTGGTTATCTCGAAATACGATCCTCGTCAAGTTATTTGAATTGCGGCAAGAGCTTTTGGTATATTTTCTGGCTGGCAAATTTAAATTGCTTGATCGATTAACAAACACTCTATAGCTATCCAAAATAGCTTATTTTGCAGATATATTTACCAACCTAAATTAAATATGTTTGTCACTCCAAGGGAAAAATATAAACATTTTTAATGCAAAAGATAAAATATTATCATTGTCTCGTAAGTTAGATTTGCAGTTAGATCTGCAGTTCAACAAACTAATGTGGACTGTTTTCCAACAGTTCATGATTTTTTGTTTATTACAAACGGAACAACTTAAACTTAAATTTAAAAGCCTATAATGCTAATAATACCACTAAATTTAAATTTAGTATAATAAATTTAAATTAAATATAAATAATGTAGTATAAATAAGTAAAATGCACATAAAATTTTGGGTTCATTAAGTGTGCAATTATAATTACTTTTTTCTGTATATTGAAACATAAAAACAATAAGAAAATGTTGTGTAAGGTCATAGAGTATTCGAATTAACTGGCGGCCCTCCGAATTAATTAGCCTTACCCTATGTTTACGAATCTCTGCATAGGGCGGACCTTCCTTTTCTTGGTACTCGTGGGTTCAATTATGGAGCAAACTTAAAAAAAAAGATTCGAAAAAAGAGTTAGCCGGCACTTCTCAAAAGTCGGCAAGTAAAGCGACCAAACAGGGCACAAGCAGTGCTAAGAAGAGTCGCGAACAACCAAGGACGGTACACAAAGTGCATCCGTCGAAACAAGCCTTCTTCAATAAACGGTCGGCCTATAAAATAATTGAGAGGTTAAGCTCTCTCAATATTGGCAGTTATCTGAGTCGCAAAAGAACTCTTAGGCTGGGCCAAAAGAGTGGTAGGCCAGGTAAAGCCCCAAGAAGGACAAATCCCAAGTTCATCGAAAGACCTTATTTCTAAGAGACAGAGGTCACAAGATGAGCCACAGGGTATTTCCAAAAAGCCTAGGTTGCTAGGGAGCAACCAGCTAACCAAGCCGTTCAATGAAATTGCCAAGAACCTGCCCAAGCAAACACGTTTATCAAAATGATGATAGTGTCAAATCTCCAACTTCCAACTCACAATTGTAAGATTGCCAAACTAGGGGAAGTAGTAGAATAATCCCGACAGGCGTTGATCATTGTCAATAAGGACTCCCTACAACGCAAAGCGAAAGCCAAAGGGGTCATTAGTTACAGGTTCCTGGCGGTAACACTAACGGTGAAGGCCAAATCAAGCCCAAGAATCACACTCTGATCGATCCGATGTCATTGACGTAGCATTCCCCTCGGCTCCAAAGAGAGTGAATGAAGTCATCAAGGCTGACGATGGAGGCGATCTACTTAGATCTGTTTCAGACAGCTTTGATGAAGCAAAAAGCTTCTCAATGGACTTGAAGCTAACGCGACGGTGGTGGATATTAAGAATGGCTCAGGTACTGAAGCTACTCCAAATTAATCTCCATCACCCCAAAGGGTTCCTGCCACACCTCAGGAGAACGGGCCGTGGGTGGCAGAAAAACAGGTTCATGGACTCCAGATACCAGGTTACAAGTTGTTGTTTAATAAAGAGGTATGCAAACCTAGAGCTTGCATACTTGCTAAAAATACTTTAAATTTAACTTTTATGTATAATTACAGTGATGCTGATCTGGTCGGGGCGAGCCTAAAGGTAAAAAATTCAAGGCTCTAGGTTGTTGCGGCGTATCTTCCTCGCGATTTGCAGGATTCACTTCCTCCATCCAATCTTGCAGGGCTCGTAGCAGATGCTAGAAGGATGAACATTGGGGTCATCATAAGCTGCGACGCCAATTCTCACCATGACATCTCGGGTAGTTCGGATACCAACGAAAGAGGTGAGTCACTTTTTGATTACATTTGAAGTACTAACCTTCTTATCTGTAACATTGGCAGGGAAACTACCTTTGGTACTAGTAATAGACAAGAAGTCCTAAACATAACCTTAGTCTCGGACTTCATTTATTCTAAAATGAACTCGTGGAAAGTTTCTGATGAGCATTCCTTTTCAAATCACAGATACCTTGCGTTCAGTCTGGACGAAAGTCCTCCAATAAAGTCAGTCTCTCGAAATCTTAAGAGAACTAACAGGAAGAAATATTTGGAGCACTTAACGTCAACGCTTGCCTCTTTAACACCTGGAATTCTTAAAAATATCCAAGATCTAATTACCCTAGTAAACGATTTTACTAAGGCCTGCAATAAGTCTTTAGAGCATTCTTGTCCCATCAGTAAGCCTAGGGGAAAACCAACACCACCTTCGTGGAATGATGAAATCAAAGCTCTAAGGAAAGATAGTAAGAGGGCTTTCAATAATGCCAAAAAAAGGAATAAGGTAAAGGACTGGAGCTCTTATAAAATGGCTCGTAGTCAGTACAAAAAAGCACTTAAAAAGGCGAAAAGAGACAACTGGAGACTACACTGCGGAGGTATAACTCCCTCCTATCGACAAACCCCATGGTCCCCAGTTTTCTTAAAAAAGAGGATGGCAGCTGGGCTACCGCAAACGAGGAGTCGTTGGAATTACTTTTAAAAACCCATTTTCCTGGGTGCACAAACAATAGATCAGAGGTGGTTTGTCTTGTGAATCCTCTCCCTACTATCTCGGAGGTGGTGGTTACAGGAGACAAATTACAATAGGCTATATATAGTTTCAAACCATTCAAGTCAAGCGGACCGAATGGTATTATACCCGCTGAGATCCAGCAAACTTCATCTACTACCCAGGTTTGGCTAGAAAGCTTTTTCTGTGGTTGTCTTAAGTTGGGGCTTATCCCGGATAATAAATTAAAAGGTCAGAGTAGTGTTTATACTTAAGGCCGGCAAAAGTAGTCACGTCTATGCGAAAGACTTTCGGCCTATAAGCCTGTCATCCTTCCTTCTAAAAACCTTAGAAAAATTGATTAACAACTATATCCGCTGCAACTTAGATAAAAATCTGTTGTCAGCCTCTCACTGTAAAGGGTAGTCAGTGACTGCACTTCACACATTATGTAGCTCGATTGAAAGATCTTTAAATTTCAAAGCGTGTTCTCTTGCAGCATTTATAGACATTGAGAGCATTTAATAACGTCAATCAGGCAGCAATTGTAGACACACTCATAATCCTAAGAGTAGAACCGAAGCTAAGAGCACTGATAGCTAATATGCTAAATTGCAGGGCAATCAGTGCCAACTTAGGCAACGCTTCTGCAAAAAGGTTTGTGAAGAGAGAAATTCCGCAAGGGGGGGGGGGGCCTGCTCCCTTTTTTGGAATATGGTGGTAAATAAACTACTTAAAATCCTGGAAGAGACAGGCTACAAAACAATCGCCTATGTGGACGATGTTGCTGTGGTTGTCAGTGGCAAGTTCTCAGACAGTTTCAGGGACGTTTCGCAACTTGCACTAAACAAAATCACAACATGGGCTACAGACTGTAGACTGTCGGTAAATCCACAGAAAACCGAACTGGTCCTATTTACAATGGAATATAAAATTCCTAAAATAAAGCCGCCTTCGTTAAATGGCTCCATTCTTGCCTTTAGCAAGAGTCCTAGTATGGCAATCCACCAATCATAGTATTTTGAGTCCTAGTATGTTGGAGGGGAATCGATAAAGAGGTCAACCGCAGGGCAATCGCTAGGGTTCAAA
The DNA here is from genome assembly GCA_947095535.1 of Poecilobothrus nobilitatus. Classification (NCBI taxonomy): domain Eukaryota; kingdom Metazoa; phylum Arthropoda; class Insecta; order Diptera; family Dolichopodidae; genus Poecilobothrus; species Poecilobothrus nobilitatus. The sequence goes on from OX352772.1 coordinate 143,184,707, forward strand.
GAACTGCCACACTATGTATTAGTGACTCTTTAATAACAACCCCTTCTGCGGCCTTGGACATCATGCTTAATCTGGTGCCTGTAGAATATTATAGCAAATTTGCAGCCGCAAACACAGCTGTGAGATTAAAAGCTACATCCTAGTAGACCAACTCACGAGAAGGTCACTCGGATATCATAAACCAATTTACTCCCGTCTTGGAGACTACACGTCCCCCGATTACTTCTTCGGGAAATCTCATGTGACGAGCATACCAAACCGTGAGAGTTGGAACTCGAACACAGTGATGACCTTCGAAGGAGTACAATTCTACACGGATGGCTCAAAAATGAACAGCAATATAGGATGCGGAGTCTTCTCAGATAATCTGAATATCAGTCATAATTTCCGATTACCAAACCATTGTAGCATCTTCCAAGCGGAAATTATGCCAATTCAAGAAGTCTTGATTCTACTGATTAAAAGCGTTTTGACTGTAAAGCAAGTACGTCAGATAGTCAGGCAATTTCTAGAATCAACGTGTACCACCTCGAAAACTGTAATAAACTGCCGAAAACTTCTTAACGATATGACCAGGCAGTTTAGCATTCAGTTTTGCTGGGTACCAGGTCATCGAGGTATTCCGGGAAATGAAAAAGCTGATGAACTCGCAAGAATTGGTAAAACCTTACAAGTCTTGCCGGATAGGGCAAGACTAAGGGTACCTCTATCCACAAGCAAAACGTTACTTCGAAGAAAATAACGGATATGGTAAATTTCAAATGGTCAAACTTGACCTCGTGCAATATCACAAGATTGATATGGCCCAAAACCGATTTAAGATTATCCAATGATCTGCTTTCTTGCAAAGGGCAGACATTGGAATGACAATGGGTATAATCACCGGTCACTGTCTAAAGATGAAGAAGAGGAGGAAATTACTCCCCATTTCCTTTACACAATACCCATTTGGGGAAATATTTCTTCAACAACCTTAGCGACCTAGCAGGTAAAAATATGAAGAGCATTCTTCCCTTTGCAAAAAGGGAAGCTCAAATTGATTTTAATGGAAATGGAAAATGGGCACCAAGTTGATGCTATTTACACAGATTTTAGTGAAGCATTTGATCGTGTCGATCGTACTATTTTGCTTAACAAACTTGTTGCAATAGGTATTTCGGGTACATTTCTTACATGGCTGTACTCTTACTTAACAAATAGAACTCAAAATATAAAATTCCAAGGTTTTTTATCAAACACAGTGACCGTTACTTCAGGAGTACCTCAAGGTAGCCATTTAGGTCCACTTCTATTTAATATATTAATTTCAGACCTTTCGGCCAAACTAGTGGGTGTATCACATATTGCATTTGCCGACGATCTTAAAATTTACCACGTTATCAAAAATATTTCTGATGTTGCATTACTTCAGTCAAACCTACATTCTTTACAAGAATGGTGTTCTTCCAATAAGTTAGAGCTGAACATTCAAAAATGCAAGGCCATTAGTTTTACACGGAAAAGATCTACTATTTTATTCGATTATTCTATTGATAATGTAACTCTAGAAAGGGTAAGCAGCATGACCGATCTAGGGATTCTTTTGGATGATAAGCTTAACTTCCATCTTCACTATGAGCATATGATTTCCAAGGCAAATAAAATGTTAGGATTCATTAAAAGAAGAGCTAAAGAATTCAGTAACATAGCGGTGACAAAATCTCTCTAAGATTCTTTAGTACGATCTATTCTAGAATACGGCAACATTGTTTGGAATCCTGTATTTCAAATACACTCCGATAGAATCGAATCTGTTCAAAAACAATTCCTATTATTTGCTTTGAGAAATCAATATAACCCTATTGACCATTCAATGCTACCTAATTATAATGTAAGATTAAATTCATTGAACATGTTAACTTTATCTTCACGCAGGCAGATACTTTCATCCTGTGTTACTTTTGACGTTTTAAATAAAAATATTGACGTTCAGTTTTTGATAGACAGTTTTAAATTAAACAATGAAGTTAGAGTTACACGAAACACTAAGTATTTAATTGAAAATACTCATAGAACTGAATATGGAAGAAATGAACCAATTAACAGATGTTGCATTACATTCAACAAACACAGTAATCTCTTTTCAACACAAATATCAAGGAACACTTTCAAACAAAAATTAATACAAAAATTTGTTACTAACCTTACACAATAACTTTAACTTTCATAATATTAGATTACACTTCATATTGTACAAATTATTTTATTTTTACCTAACTGAGTTATATTAATTCAAATCTAACTGTGTTTTTGCTTTGATATAGTCAATGTAATAATTTTTTTTTATTTGCATTTATCGTGTTTTATTTTGTACTTGTTATTATTAAGTTTTAGCCGTAAGATTTGTTATGTAAAAACCTTGTTTTGGTTATAATAATAAATAAATAAATAAATAAATAATAAGTGGAATAGAAAAGCTTCTATGTGGTATCACTATCGACCAAATACGGTCTAAGTGTGCCTTTTTGGCAGCCACCTTAACCTTACCTAACCTATATAATTAATTATATTTTATAATTTGAATCCTTCGTAGTATTGATAGATCGACAAAATTCTATCCAAGTGTGCCGCTTGGCTTCTTTGATGGCTTCCTTATATACTTTAGGCAATCTTTATAAGATTACTCGTATTTATATTTGAAGCAAATATTGAATAGAGTCAGACTTGTAATGCAGACTAAGTCTTCGCTCCACCAAAAGGGATAGGATTAATTGGACACGGACGACTGATTGAACACAAACTTTAAAGGCTATTCCCATAGCCTTTTCAAGAGTTTCAATCTTTGTATCCAGTTCTTTGATCGTTTCAATTTTGATGCTCGGTACATTATTTAGTTTTGACTGTATAATTCGGCTGAATTTAACCCAGCGACTTCTTTTAGGATTTTTGTAGAATTTGGAAATATTCATTTGAAGATTCACATCAAAAACTATATACTCGGGATCTGAATAGAAATTCTGTCTACACTCAGACCAGTTTGCAACTCCAATGATATTATTGTTAGTAGCTAAAGTTATGTTTATCAGCTCTTCCCACCCGTTATATCTGCCCGAACTTGAAAAGATAAAAGTTGGTGTGTTACCAACCACTATTACATATTTTAAGGTTAGTGTTAATAAGAAAATTGAATAATGACTCACCTCGTTCGTTGTTCTCCGAATCACATCTGATTAGTAGCTTGTCCTGCCTTGTTGCTCTAACAAGTTTTCGAACTTGCTCTCGTGGTGACGGATCGTCATGAGCTTTATATGCGGAGGAGATGTAGAAACTTTCTCCACCTAGTCCTTCTACTTTTACGAAGTCAAATCGGATGAGCTAAAATCGGAATGAAGACAAGCATTGATTTGTTTTTTTACTAAAATTCAAGCTCTAGGTTTATCTGCATCCTTTTTGTGAAAAAGATTGTAGTCTTTAAGACTAATGTTTATATTTTCCTCGCTGAGGAAAACCAGCAGACCATCCGAGGCACTTCTCGAGTGACTGAGATTAATCCACACTACCTTGGCATCATTACCTGTTTCCACACCTCCTTCACCTGGTGCCGGATTCTGTCTAAAAAGTTCTCTGTCAATCGTGAAATCTCTTCTCAGCTTAGAAGCTAGATCCTTCTCTGGATTCTCTTCGACAGTTGGAGCCCTGAAAATGTTTCGTTTGGCATACCTTATCCTCAACCTCATTCTCTAATAGACCTTCTCGATCTCCTCTAGGCACTCCTCATTTAATCTTTCCATTGTCCACGATAATGTTGGGTAACCAACTGCCCGCCTTAGGTATTTTTGGAATTTCCCCAGCCGGGTTAAGGCTGAGCTTCGCGACGAATTTGCTGAGGAAATCCAAAGACATCTGATCTTCGCACTTAATTTCTGCGTTTTTGATCTCATCTTGAAATCTATTACGCTTCTGGCCAGTTGTTATACCAGGAACACCTTACCCTTATCCTCTTGTACCTTTAGATATTCATCTAAATCCTAATCCTTATCCTCTTGTACCTTTAGATATTCATCTACGACAAGTTGGTACTTAACTTTAACCGCAGCGTCCTTCTCATGTACATGCTTTTTCATTCTCAGCTATCTTGTTGCAAAAGAAAAGCGCCCTGTTGTACTTTTCTTTCCCTCCCGATAGGGATTCTACCTGGACGTGGTGGGAGGGCTCAGTAGAATCAATGATCCTGTGGGCGATGTCGGAGATACTGTGTCATCCCTGGGGATTTCACAGTATCAGTAGGTTCAACCATACCGATAAGGCTGCAGGGGAGATCCGAAACCAAGAGAATCCCTCCACTTGTAAGCTAAGGTGTCCAGGTACCGTGCCGAGAGCTGAATGGTCAGTAAGTGGTAAAAGATAACTGGTCGCGAACGGTCTCCTCCGATGCTCAGGCAAGGTCGGTTGTATTAAGTGCCTTATCCCGGTAAGGCGGCAATGCCGGGATGGACCGCTTTTTCCGGCCACACTCGTGGGATCAAGAATGGATGTAAACTTAAAAAAAAAAGAAATGGAGAAGGAAGAAGTTGAGATGGGGAGCTCATCTGAAGATGAGATTTTAGCGTCTAGCCAAGAGACGCTAATTAGTGGCGAGGGCGGCAAGAAGAAAAATCATAAGAGAAATTAAGTACCAGCTTGCCATAGATGAATATCTAAAGGTGCAAGCGGGTAAGAACGGGAATAGGAGTATTCCTGCCACAACAACTGGCCAGAAGTGCAACAGATCTCAAGATGAGCTCAATAACGCAGCTAAGAGGGCCAATAGAAAACGGTGGTCTAGCGCATCGGTACTAGGAGGTGTTAAGTGTGCGAGGGAACCCAAGGAGAAAAAAGCTACTTCTGAAGTCGGTGCAAAGAATAGGCAATCCTACAAAGAAGTAGCTATAAACGACCTGAACGTGGCACTTATTGACGGGATATCGAACAGTGGGAAGCCAATCACAAATAAATGGAGCGAGATAGAAGCCCATCTATCCGGGATGGTATTAGAACACGTTTTGGAGCACCCGGAAGGACCTCTCATATCGTTCGACTGCGAGTACGTGTTGAGAGGATGGAGGATTGTCAAATGCGAGGATCAGGTGTCTTTGGATTTCCTCTTCAAATTCGTCGCTAAGGCTAGTGATAAATGGGTTGGCTTGAAACTCAAGCTTATCCCGGCTGGGGAAATTCCAAGGAGACCTAGGGCGCGCATTTGGCTACCAAATATCAGCATAGACAATGGAAAGGTTCCTCAATGTCTTAAGCTCCAGAATCCGAAGATCCAGATGGAAAACTGGAGGATAATAAAGGCTGAGGAGCCTCAAAAAAACAGTAAGTCCTTCCTGCTTTTGATAAATGAGGAGTGACTAGTGGAACTTGAGAAGGCTGATTATAGAATGAGGTTCGGCATAAGGTATGCCAAACTGAAAATTTTCAGAGCTCCAGCGGAAGAAGAAGATCCAGAGGAGGATCTACTTTCTAAGGGATCTCACGATCGAAAGAGATCCTCTTGGACAGAACTCGGCACCAGGTGAGGGTGCGGTTAGGGGTAATGATGCCAAAGGTAGTGCAGATTAATCTCAGGCACTCGAGAAGTGCCTCGGATAATCTGCTGGTTTTCCTTAGCGAGGAAAACATAGACATCAGTCTCATTCAAGAACCTTGGGTCAGAGGTACTGAGATCAAGGGACTACATCATAAAGATTACAATCTTTTTTACAAAAAAGATACAGGTAAACCCAGAGCTTGTATTTTAGTAAATAAACAATTTAATGTTTTTCTCCACCCCGATTTTAGCTCACCCGATTTGACTGTCGTCAGGTTAGAAGGGCTTGGTGGAGATAGTCTCTACATCTCCTCTGCATATATGGCTCATGACGATCCGTCACCACCAGAGGAAGTTCGTAAACTTGTGCGAGCGACAAGGCAAGACAACCTACTCATCGGATGTGATGCCAATGCTAGGCATTCCCTATGGGGCAGTTCGGAGAATAACGAACGAGGTGAGTCACTATTTGATTTTCTTATTAACAGTAACCTTAAAATATGTAATAGTGGTAACAACCCACTTTTATTTTCCCAAGTTCGGGCAGATATAGTGGGTGGGAAGAGGTAATAGACATTACCTTAGCTACTAACAACAATATCATTGGAGTTGTAAACTGGTCTGTGTCTAGCCAGAACTCCTACTCAGATCACAAATATATAGTCTTTGAGGTGAATTTTCAGATGAATATCCCCAAATTCTATAGAAATCCTAAAAGAACTGACTGGGTAAAATTCAGCCGAATTATACAGTCAAAACTAATTCATGTACCGAACATCAAAATTGAAACTGGATGCAAAGATTGAAACTTTTGAAAAGGCAATGGAAGTAGCCTTTAAAGTCTCGTGTCCAATTAGTCGCGGAAAGGAAACCTATCCCCATTGGTGGAATGAAGGCTTAGCCTACCTCAAAGGATTGACTAGGTCTATTTTCAATATTTGCAACAAACATAAATACTGGCAACCTTACAAAAATTGCCTAAAAGTATATAAGAAAGCCATCAAAGAAGCCAAGCGGCATACTTGGATGGAATTTTGTCAATCTATTGAAACTATAAAGGATTCAGCTAGAATCTGTAAAGTTCTGTCCAATGATAGATCCTGTCCTTCCTTAATCAAAAGAACGGATGGGAGCTGGGCTAATTCTTCAGCTGAATCTCTTGAACTGTTAGTTAACACCCATTTTCCCGTAGCCAGCAATGTTAACGGTAACGTAACTCCACCCAATGGAGAACCTGTAGCCCAAGGAACCTCATGGGATGAAGTAAGTAAAATTATATCTCAAGAAAAGGTTTCTTGGGCTATAAAAAGTTTCTCTCCATATAAATCGCCTGGCTTGGATGGCATAATTCCGATTATGTTGCAAAAGTCGTTAATACTGTCGACATCGTGGCTTGTCGCCATTTTCAGTGGCTGTTTAAAACATAATCATTTTCCCTGCAGTTGGAAGAGAGTCCGAGTAGTATTTATTCCAAAGGCAGGTAGAAGGGGCCACGAGTCTGCGAAAGACTTCAGGCCACTCAGCCTGTCCTCCTTTCTTTTAAAAACTTTGGAGCGCATTTTGGATTACCAGATTAGGCAACGCTTTGAGGGAACTCTAGTATCGAAATCCCAACATGCGTACTTAAAAGGTAGGTCCACAGAAACGGCTCTTCATGAAGTGGTCAGCACGGTTGAACACTCCATTAAGTACAAACAATTTACCTTAGCCACCTTCTTAGATATCCAAGGTGCTTTTAACAATGTCAACATCCAATCTATTGAAGAAGCTCTAACCCAGGCGGGAACAGAGCAGTTTCTGAAGCATTGGATTATATCCATGCTGAATTTCAGAATAATTCACGCGAAATTGGGAAACAGCAGGGTTACTAAATTAGTCAACAGGGGTACACCTCAGGGAGGTGTAATATCACCTTTGCTATGGCTAATGGTTATAAACAAAATTCTAATGATACTTGCTGAGGAAGGAATAAAGGTAGTGGCGTATGCGGATGATGTGGTGATACTAGTATCAGGCCAGTTTATATCCGTGATTAGTGAGATCATGAATAGAACTCTAAGCAAAGGTTCACAACTGGGCCACAAGTTGTGGCCTAGTCAACTCAGAGAAGACTGAAATGGTACTCTTCACGACAAGATCCAAAATACCTACTTTTGTCCTACCGAAACTCAACAATTATACTTTAAATCTGACTACCAGCGCTAAGTATCTAGGCGTTATTCTAGACTCGAAGCTTTTCTGGAAATCTAACATTGAGCATAGAGTTAAGAAGGCTTGTGTTGCTCTCTATGCTTGCAATAAAACCATGGGGAAGAAATGGGGTATGCAGCCAAAGATGGCGCTTTGGACGTACACAGCCGTGGTTCGCCCAATCCTTACCTATGGATCGCTGGTGTGGTGGCCAGCGATGAATCGGAAATACAATATAACAAAACTAAATAGAATACAGAGATCGGCATCTGTGGGCATCACAGGAGCACTGCGATCGTGTCCGTCTGATGCTCTGAATACTATTTTATTTCTTTTACCCCCGGATCTATACATTAAGTATGTCGCAACGTCTAGTGCAGTTCGACTCAGAGAAACTGGGTGGTTTGCTACTAAACCATATGGCCACGGTAATATTCTGGAGATATTTCCAAGGGACTTTATACCAACCCTGACCGACTACACTATTCCCAAAATAAACTTCGGGAGTAATTTAGTCGTAGAATTTCCGTCTAGAGCGGAATGGAAGGGCGGTAATGTGACAAAGCATTTCGATGTCACTATCTTCACCGACGGATCCAAGATGAAGGAAGGAGTTGGTGCTGGCATTTTCTCGGAGAAACTCAACGTTTCAAAATTCTACAAACTCCCCGACACAGCTAGCATCTTTCAGGCGGAGATACTAGCAGTTAGAGAGGCTGCTCGAATTCTGAACGAAAACAACACACAAATGAGAACGGTCGCCATTTGTGTGGACAGTCAATCCGCGATCAAGGCCATTAACGCGAACATCACAACCTCTAAGCTTGTTAGACAGTACCAAGAGGAAATTGCCCTAACAAGCGAAAGGTTAAACATAACCTTCTTATGGGTGCCTGGGCATAGCAATATTGAAGGAAATGAAAAAGCTGACGAACTAGCAAAGAAAGGAGCTACTCAGAACACTAACTCCCCGGAAAGTTACCGGAGAGTTCGTTGCCCAATCAGTACCGTCAAGGAACGGATCCTTTCTTTGTATATAGCGAAATCACAAAATAGGTGGAGCAATCTGAGCAATTGCACCATATCTAGAACATTGTGGCCCACATACAACAAAAGGAGATCAATCGAGTTGATATCCAAATCCCGCATAGACATAGCCAGACTAGTAGCAATAATCACAGGCCACTGGCCAGTGGGCACGCATGCGGCCAAATTAGGACTCCCACACAACACCTCATGCAGGAGCTGCAAAGAAGCAAACGAAAGTGAGAATCTAGAACACTTTCTTTGCAAATGTCCGGCCCTAGCTGGAGCCAGACGTCTCTCACTCGGCAAGCCGTTCTTCCACAACCTCAGCGAGCTTTCTAAACACAAAATCAAAGAACTGATCTTGTATCTAAACCGCTCGGGTTGGATATAAAACCGCAAACAATCTAAAAACACGGGTCACATGAGTGCAGTGGAATCAAAATGACGCAATCTAGTGCTAATTGAGGCCTTCAAGCAGCATCGTGAAGGTCACCACCATACCTACCTACCTACCTACACCAGGAGACTTACATCTCTTCTGATTTTTCTTCTTGTCATCCTTACCTTTGTTGCTGATAAGAGTGTTAGATTGAACTGGCATTGCTGTACTATGTCTGGTACTCGTAATGCCACTATTTAGCGCCTAGATGCTAAAAACTCATCGTCTGATGAGCTCCCCATCTCATCTTCCTTCTCCATTTTCGTTTTGTTTTTGTTTATTTTTTATTCAATTTTTGGCCCCACGAGTGTGGCCGAAAAGAACGGTCAATTGCGGGGTTGCCGCCTTACCGGGATAATGAGGCACTTAATACAACCGACCTTGGCTGAGCATCGGAGGATACCATTCGTGAGAAGTTATCTTCACCACTTACTGGCCATTTAGCTCTCCGAACGGTTTGTACAAAAAATTAAAATTTTGACATTTTTATATTTTTAATTGAAAACGTAAAATTATTAACTCTTTTATATGAAAACTGATTTTTTTTATAGTTGGGGGCTGTCGCTTCCAAGTCCCTGCTAACAATTTAAGCAATCCTATTTTTGAATTCGGCAGGTCAAATCAAAAAAAAAAATTTTAGCTCATTTTTTATTAAAACTGAATATTTTTATAGATTTTTTTTATATACACCAAAATAAAAGATGAATATATACCAAAATAAAAGATGAAATCAAAGCCAGAAAAGGAAGTGAAAAGGAATCATTCAAGATCAAAAAATTAAGGATCGAATTATTTTTACGGAAGTTATTCAACACTGAAGTAAGACTCTGCTCTTAAAAAATATAGTTACCCAACCAATACTAGTAGATTCATAGATGCAAGTATTAAAATATTAAATTTTTTTTATAGTTGGAACATTTAACGCCTCTTCTTTCACCAAAATTTCCAATAAAACCTTGCAAAAAATTAGTGTAACCAAGATGAGCTTAAGATATGATGAGTACAGGATACCAACAAAGAAGATTTCAATCAAATCACCAATAGATCAGTTAAAAATTTTTAAATAATTTATAAACTCAAAGCTAAATAATTAACTTTGGATCGCTTACACATATACAATCAAAAAGGACTCACATTCTATCTATCCGATCCGCATTCGATATTTACTGTGGCGTAAATTGAATCCATGTCGTTTAGCAGCTGTCATAACTGTAGAGTTAGACCTATACGGAGTAATAACTGTATTAGATAAAGAATATGCTGAACCATCAGTTGTCCACTGATTATTTGAAAAATACTTTGCACTACGTTTCGCTAAATCTAAAGTTGAGAAAATTTTAGCATAATGTATACTATCCGGATATCCAACAGATACATGACGAATCACAAGTTTATGATCACATGCTGTTTGGGGTTTTAAAGAATAAATATGTTTTCTCAATAAAAAGCAACAGAATTAACGACGTGAGTTTCTGCCAACTTTATTTCTGTACCATCAACAAACCCAATACAATAAGGCATTTCCTTAAAAAAATTCTTTAACGAGATTGTTTTTTCTTTTTTGTCAAGCCAATAAATATATGTATTTTTGTTTTTCTTAAATATTCTTCAAATATTCGTTTGGTAATGTTTTGTATAGTTTTACCACCTCCAATACCGAAAATTGCTCTTATTTTCTTAATAACAGCACTTTCGCCCGACAATCCCAATCTAAAGAGAACTATTGCCAGTTGCAAAGAAACAGGGAATTGAAACACGAACACATTTTATTATAATTTTCATCCTCATTTATTATATTTACAAGAATTTGAAATTGTGCTCTGCTAACCCGCAACATCTGGCGGCGAAACCTGTCTTTATCAAAACTTGGAAGGATATCTTCACCGGATTCCGCAACGGTTTAAATTTTTTTTGTGCAAATGCAAACTTTTTTCATTCTCACCAACAGTTTTCATTTACACCATTATTTCAATTCGGCAAACGTGAATATAAACTGAAATGTTGAATGAATTCTAAACAGCGCCGACTGTCATTTCAACCTAAAAAAATAAATAATAATGTAAATTCAACTAAAAAAATTATATTAGAACATAATTAAATAAATTTTTAAAATTAAACAACATACTTGTCATTAGCAAAATCCACATTGTATTTTTACCAATTAAATTTTCCATTTTTTTTTATAAAAAATTAAAATTCTGTTTTTCTCGTTTGTTTTTTTCATTTGCATTTGCACCGATAAATACTTGGTGAAAAAACTTTGCACCGTGCAAACTGAAAGTTTCATTCGCACTCTTGCGGAATTGAAAATCAGTGGAAACTTAAAATTTGTACAAGAACTGTCAAAATTTTTTCATTTGCACAAACTTTTGCAAACTGCAAACTTTTTTCATTCTCACCAGCAGCGTGAATGAAAACTGATATGCTGAATAAATTATAAACAGCGCTGACTATCATTTCAGTACAATTACAAAATTTAAAAAATCTATAAAATATGCACAAAACAATTTAATGTTATAATACTAAACTATATAACTATATAATTTCCGATTTTTTTTATAAATAATAAAAATACTGTCTTTCTTGTTCGCATTCTCATTTGCATTTGCACTGATAAATTCTTGGTGAAAAAACTTTGCACCGTGCAAACTAAATGGCAAATGTTTCATTCTCACGTTTGCGGAATTGAAAATGAGTGTAAACTGAAAGTTTCCACGAAAACTGTCAAATTTTTTCATTTGCACCGTTGCGGTATTCGGCCCTAAGCAACCGATTTATACCGAAATTTTATTCTTTATACTTCTTCGATTTGTAATTACAGTAATCAAAATTTTCTTCAGGGTCTTCCATGATTTCATCAACAGCTTTTTTTTGTTTTTCTTTTAAGTTAAGTTTTTCTTACAAGTTTTTTTTATTAATACAATAATATTTACAATTTATCTATAGATTTCACTTAAAACTAAAGACCTTAGCCGTAGCCGTGTGGTCGTACAATTTTTAAGAAATAAACGCCAAATTTAATTATTGAAATAAGATAAAAACACAAGAAAAATATAGAAACAAACTCACAAATTTATTTATATAGATTAATTTGTTACCTAATCTTATGTTTAAATAATACTATATTATTAATATTTTTCAATTTAGTTGGTAACTAATTGAAAGCTTTTAAACACTTATACAAACAGTTATAAGTTTGATTATTTGTTCTAAATAAACTTAAGTAGAAATTCGATTTATTTCTGGTGTTGTGATTATGGATGTGAATTGTGAAACATCCTATTCAATATAAAATTATGTTTGATTTTATCATTAATGATTTTAAATGCTACTATATACAATTCATATTTGCAAACGCTAATGAAGCTTAAGTACCGTTGAGTATATAGTAAGTTCGTAGGAAATCTTCTAGGATATTTATGAATAGTTTTGATAGCTTTTTTGTGCAGAACGTCAATTTTGTTTTCATTGGATATTGGTGACTTATGTATATTGAGGTATGTAATATTGGAGAGAATGTATGAGGAGTATATCATATACGGGTGACTATCATTAATGTACATACGTACCCTATGTAATATGGAGATATAAGGACATATTTTCCAAAGTATATGCACCTAGTCAATATGCACATCCATTTTAAATTAGAGTCTATAAAGAGACCAAAGTAATTAAAAGATTTAACAAGTTCGATTGGACTATTTTTGAAACATAAGCTGGGGTTCAAAATAATGTTGTTTTAAAACACAATAATCTTTGTTTTATTTTATATTTAGATTTAAACGATGCTTTTGCAGCCATTCTCCTATTAAAATAAATTCGCTTTCTATTGCAGTTTTAACGAAATTTCATTATTTTCAGCATTCTCTATCACAGCGTCATCAGCATAAAACTGTATTTCTCTTTTTAATTTTAATGACCACATCCTCTTAATGTATATTTTAAAAAGATTAAGACCTAGTATTGATCCCTGCGGTACTCCTTCCAAGACTTCTTTTGAATCACTGAAAATCGAATTTAATTTTACTCTTTGAACTCTATTATTCAAATACGATTTAAAGAATAGTCTTTGATTTATATCAAAATTTAATTCACCAAGTATATGTACTAAAATATCAGGATCCTTACAGTCAAACACCTTTTGTAGATTTAGAAACACGCAGCCTACATATTTTTTTTCATCATCACAACTTCTTGGAGGCCATTTAATGTCACAATTTCTTGAAATAATCGAATCTCCAAGTTTTTCTTGCAATAATTCGGTTGTTGCACGTGCTGTGTGGCACGTAGCCCCGTCTCGTTCGAACCAAATGTTGTCAAGATCAACTTCTTCCAATTTCGGCTATAAAAAGTTGGTTATTATCGATCTATACCGCTCTTCATTGATTGTAATGGTGTTACCAGCTTCATGTCGAAAAAAGTACGGACCGATGATTCCACCAGACCAAAAACCACACCAAACTGCCAATTTAGGTGAATATAATGTTTCTTCATGGATAATTTGTGGATTTTCTTCGTACCAGAATCGACAGTTTTGTTTATTTACCGCATCACTCAGATGAAAGTGAGCTTCATCGGGGAAGATGATTTTCTTAAAAAAATTGAATAATTTGCAAACGTTGAAATTGAATAATTTGTAAACGTTGTTCTTTCGTATATCTCTCCACGATGAAATTGTAAACATTACTGAATACAATGAAAACAAAAAGGCAGATAATGACATACTACAAATGGTTGAAACATCACTTAGAAATCATATCACTCAAATTGGAAAACCTCATACAAAGAAAAAATTAAATAAAAGTTTTTATGAGGGTAGAAAAATTTTATGTATCTACATGATTTATTATTGTTTTAAAATTCAACCAAAGCGATTGAAATTAACTGAAAGGTAGACTGTATGCAGAATTTTTTTTATATTTATGTACCTATTTATACCAACGTATGAATTAAAAAAAATAGACCTAAGTCGTAATTATACGTATATTCATCCATACGTACATTCATGTTTTAGTTTTGTGTAGCACATCGTTTTTTTTAACCAGTAAATATGGGAAAACGAAATTTAATTGAAACTTGGTAGAGAAAAGAAACTCTAGTATTAATTATAGAATTACAAAAATATGCGTTATTATATAACCCAATCGATCCTCATTACACAAACACAATTTGAAGAAATGAGACTTACCTTTGCATTTTGGAAGAAGTAACAAAATTAAAAAATATTACTGTTGAAGATATAAAAATAAAACTCTGCAATCCCAACTAGCTACAGAAAACCAAAAATTCGAATTATTTTACAAACCACTAATTGCTTGATTTTTTTTTATATACTATTCCACTGCTGAATATATACCAGGCAATCTTGTAAAAAATTTTAATTTAAGTTTGAACGAAATGCACCCGATAATAATATTCGTAAAATAATATTTACTATTTTCTAGTATTCTTTTCTTTTGTTTTTATTCAGTTCATATAAAAATTAAAAATATGACTTTGCTTTTTTAAACCCTTCACTTAAAGTATAGGGTATTTTAACTTTGGTATGGTATTTGTAACCACCAAAACGAAGCGAGTTAGATATGGACATGTATATTTATTCTGAATCAGGATCACCTGTTGAGTCGATTTGGCGATGTCCGTCCGTCCGTCCGTCCGTACGCACGATAACTCAAAAAATAATGATGCTGTCTTGATGAAGCTTATACTATAAGTTAAGAATGACTAAAGTAAGGCGGAGATCGGGAAATCGGACCATGAATTCGGGTACCTCCCATACAACTCCCAAAACCGATTACGCATATCTTCGAAATTAATAAAGGTAGAGAATCAAAATTTGATACGAGGATATGTTTTCCTGAATCCTTGATATTCCGAAAATTTGAGATCAATTGGAGTGGTTGTTCGGGTACCTCCCACACAACTGCCAAAATCGAACAAGCATATATTCAAAATTAATAAAGATAGAAACTTCAAATTTGGTACTAGGGTATTGTTTCCTGAATCCCTGATTTGTCCAAAATTTGAGATGAATTGGAGGAGCTGTTCGGTTACCTTTCACACAACTCCCAAAACCGAACAAACATATCTTCGAAATTAATAAAGATAGAAACTGCGAGGGGTTTGATACGAGGGTGTTGTTTCCTGAATCCCTGGTTTGCCTAAAATTTCAGATTAATTGGAATGGTTGTTCGGGTATCTCCCACACAACTCCCAAGACCGAACAAGCATATCTTCGAAATTAATAAATATAAAAACTTGAAATTTGATATAAGAGTATTGATATAAGAGAGACCCTGTTCTGATAATGTCTCTAAAATTTGGGATGAATTGGGGAGGTGGTTGGGGTGCCTTCACACACTTCCCAAGACCTAACAAGCATATCTTCGAATTTAATAAAGTTAGAAACCTGAAATTTTTTACAAAGGATGTAAAAGCATTTATTTTTTTAGCTTATATTAAATACCTAACTAAAATAACTTATGGATTTTTAATTTAATTTGAATTTTTTAGGTGTAGGGTATAAAAAAGTCGGTTGCATCGACTTACTGTTAAAACTCATAAAACTTTTGAGCATGCAAATGATTAAATTTTTTAAAATGATTTTCACAGTTAATAGAAAATATTCCAAATTTTTTAAAAATAATATAATTTATTTTTTTCTACTGCAGAACAATAAGATCCTTCAAATTTAAGCTGAAAAATTAAATTTTTTCATACTAAATTGCCAAAATTTCGATCTTATTTTTTAAATTCTCTCAACTTTTATTTTTAAATAAAATATTTACACACCCATATAAATGTGAATTCCTATTTATTGTGACCGGCCAGTGTGGTGTGGAAATAAACGGTCGTTATGAGTTCGACTCATCACCACCCGTGTGGAGAAAGCCATTGAGACAAAAACTATTGTAAATTACAGCGTAACAAAATAAATACACATTTACTTTAGTTTCACAAATAGTTATTTTTTTATTTTTCTCCTACTTAAGTTTCGACATTTACGTCATCATTCAGGGAGTAGCATTTAAACTAAATAAAATTTTTATAATTTGTTAATCAATTTATTATTAAGTATAAAAAATATTTTTTTTAGTAACTGAAAAATGCATTTGAACATACATATTATTACATATATTTCACATAAATTTTACGAAAAAACTAAAAATTAAACGAAAATTTACATATAAACCTACATATTATCACATATACATATGTAATAATATAGACATAATAATATATACGTATATACATAATTTTTTTTTTCCTTGCCACTCCAATGAGGAGTATAGGGCATCCACTAAGTCATTTATTATTCATATTTGACTAAGCTTCAGCTTCTTGAATCATTATTTTCACTAAGCCGTTGATTACTCGGCTGTAACTATTGTACAAGAAAGACATTTCTTTTAATTCTACGCCATCTATTATCTTATACAAGAATTATGGTTTATTATTACTTTATTATATAGCTACTACAATATGATATTAATTATAATTATTTCCTAGTAATAATTTGCTTTGTATTTAATATCATTTGACGTAAGAAAAATAATTTCTGTTTTTTATAAATTAGTACATATAATATATATGTAATAATATGTATGTTGATATATAAATTTTCGTTTAATTTTTAGTTTTTTCGTAAAATTTATGTAAAACATATGTAATAATAAGCATTTCTCAGTTACAAAAAAAAATAAAACACAACGCAATTACGAGAACTTCAATGCATAGAGATTAAAAGTGTAATAGTTTTTGTTTGATATGTACCTTTTTCAATGTCAAGGTCAAGGCAATGTCAAGTAGGTAAAGAGGCAGTCTGTCATGGGAAAAAATCATGCCATATCGCACCGATATCGCACCATCTACATTTTGATTGATAGGTTTAATATAGGTTATTCTTGGTTAGTAGGTCAAAAACTTGTTTTGATTGTTTTGGTTTGGGTTGCAAGATAGCTATAAGTGTGGGTTGTTAATTTATAAGTTCCAAGTGGTTGTATCGTAGGAAGTGGTTGGTGGTGGTTGTATAGTAGGTTGTATACAGGAAGGTACTGTGTACTGGTACTGTGGAAGTTGTCAGGCAAGTTTAATGATCTGAACAAGTTTAGGATATTTAGGTTTTTTCAATAAATTTATTGGTACTTTGTAATAGGATATCATACAAATAGTAAGAAAATAATTTTTTTTTTAAGTCAAATCAATTTTTTATTTTTTCTTCGCATGCTTAATAAAATATATGTAGGTAAAAATAGATATAAAAGAATTGAAACAAAACTTGATTTTATTATTGCATAAAAATATTCATAGATACTTTTGAATGTCAAGATGAAAAATAATAAAATAAAAACGTAAACAAGAAGTACAAAGTGTAGTTCATTTTTAGTTTTGTTTTATTAAAAGAAGATTAATTATTAAAAGTTGTTATTATGGTTTTAAAGTTGCAAAAATAAAAATAAGAAAAATATGTTTTTTTTAGAATATGTGTTGTTTCTCATTGTACTATATTTTGTTATAAATTGTTGTAATACCTTGAACAATTAAGACTTATGTACATTAAGTATGTACTTGGTGTAAAATAAGTTGTAAAAACTAGTTTGACTCTTTCAAACAATTTAAAAACTTATAAATGCAAATGCAAAAAAAGAAAAATTAAAATAAGAACTAAAAGAAAATAAAAAAATTATGAAATTATATGTGCGTCTGTTATATAAGACTTCTTTTTTTTTCTATTCTATAAGAAGATTGAAAAATAACCGGAAATCTTTCATATACTTTATAGTTTGTATTGCACTTCGTTTTATGTTGTTTTATGTAGCAGAATGAGAAATTAAAGGTTCTAAAAAAGTTGTTAAGGCCCTTCCATTCAGCATGGCTATAACGCCAAACTAATTTTTTGGAAGGGGACCTCTGGTTGGAGATCGAGCTTAGTCGGAAACTTATGATAATCAAACAATCGTCGGAATTACCGAGGGGGCAACAAACTGAAACAACATATTTTTCAGGGTGTGTGGTGAGAAACAGATCTATTGGTGGTGACCTTCAAGATCGGTACGATTCGGCATCCTAGTGGGATATTTAACAAGTTGAGAATGGTGGAACAGTGTGGAGAATAGTTCAACTTGTTTCCCAAATTGAGTTTTGACTCGGCGGGAAGTTGCTAGAAAAATGAAGCCGGTCTCTGTTAAAAATGCTGAAATCTCCCAAACATTTCAGTTTCTGGAGATGTGTCTAAAATTTCATTGATCGATAGATTTTCAATTTCCATAGCAGTTTCTTGTTCATCTGAGTTGGGCGATCTGTATTGGAAACAGAAATGTATGACATGTTTCTCAAACAAGATGTTGACCCAAATATAGTGGAAAGTTGGGCTAGAACATTTATATTTTGAAAGTGTGTTGAAAGTGATGCCATTTTTATATAGACAGCGATAGCTCTTTTGAATACGAAGTGTGAAATAAGTGTGTAGCCGGTAACATTAAAGTTATCATTGTGGCTACTAACTTGTGTTTATAGGGCTAAGATTGCTAGTTTAAATAAACCTAGATGGCAATCGACAGCATGAAAATTCGTTTGCAACCCGCGTATGTTACAGAAATTAACATTAAAATTCGTAATTTTGTTGGAAAACAATTTAATATAAAACAAAAAATCAAAGTAACAATAAAATTAAAATACAGTTTAAAATAAAAATCAAAATTAAAATGAAATCAAAGTTGAAAATGTAGTTAAAATCAAAATTAGACTTGAAATCAATTTTCAAGTTAACCAAGATCTAAATCTGAATTAAAATAAATTAATGTATAAATTAAGATTAAGCTAAAAATTAAAATTTACAAAAAAGTTAAAATCTATTCAAAACTAAAATCAAAATCAAAAGCAAAAGTGCAAGATTTAAATAACCCGAGCTTGACAACACTTAAAAATAAATTATTATTAATATTAATATTAATACTTCAATATCAACATTAATTTTTTAATATTTTAACATTTTTAAAATAATTTTTTTAATTTATATTTAGTTTATATTTTAACCGGAACTTTATAAAAACTTGTCTCAGGCTTTGTTTTAGACCATAAAACGACAATACAAAATTGGACATAAATCGGAAACAAAAAATTTTTGAAGGCCCGCCAGCTCTAATCCGGTTATTGCAACCAAATTTCTTCGGTACCCGCCTAAAGCTAAGAAGAACATTTGTACAAATTTTCAACTCAATCGGTCAAAACGTTTAGGCAGGACAACTAAAAAACCAAAAAGCTTTAAAAGGCTCTCGGGCCGCAATGGATTAATTAACCGATATAGCCTATAACTCCTTCCGGGCTCGTAGAAATGTTCCTGCAAAACTTGATTACAATCGGACTGGTTGTTTTTACGTCAATCCAGCCCAAACAAACAGAATTTCCTTATTTATTAGATTTGTAGTTACACTTATCAAATGATATCATTCATTAATAAACATTTGTTTTTGTAATACGCATCACATTAAATTTTTATATGTTAGAATTTATATTATATTTGTTATGTTTAAATTAATTTTAATTCAAAATTGATTATGAAAAGGTTGAATTTTGTTACAAAGGTTGAATTTGATTATGAAAAGGTTGAATTTGATTGAGAAAAGGTTGAATTTGGAGTGTAAAAACTGTATCTTACAAAAAAATTTCACACTGTCATGGTATTTCTCCAACGGGTTGGGAAAAAAATACCCGCAGCAAAAAATGCTTGTGGTATGAGTCCACTAAAATTCCAACTAAAATGCAGAGGAACTAACCCAGAATGGACGGCTATTTGGTCTTCGTCGGTTCCCGAAGGACCGGCAGTTAAATACCTGGTAGTAGGTATAAAAATATGAATAATAATAATAAAAATATAAATCTGGTAGGGATATCTACCAAAAATTCGGCAGAGCCCACGGCTGTCGACGTGGGCTTGGCTAATTCTAAAAGAGATTTGATAAGTCATGTTAAAAATCTTGTTAAAAATCAAAATGGCGGTTTAACGTAAATGTCCCATTTAAAAAGGGCGGATTGGTCATCACCAGCCGTTCATAATCAATGCAGCGGCTTAGTGGGAATCCAGGCTAATCCAGCCCACTATTAATATTACTGGTCAAAAAAATTAAGAAAATCATGAAAAGAATAAGTGTAATGACAGTTGCAGAAATATCTATGAAGGTAATTTAAATGCAAGTGATTTGCAAGATAATAAAAAGTTTCTTTTCAGAATTAGCGAACTTGAAAAATTATGTAGAGATTAAGAAAGTGAGATATGCATTCTTCGAAAAGAAAATTAAAAATTAGTAAAACTATAAGGAGTACAGTAGAATATTTTATAGATGAAGAAGAATTAGATCGGGAAACCGACTGGATTCTGAAAAGAAACTCCAAAAAAAAAAAGCAGATAGGTCTCCAGAAATAAGTCCAGAATCTGTGAATAAAGTAAAAGAGAATAATGGGTTACCAACTACCAAAAAAGCTTTTACTAGAAAAATAAAATCTGTTCAGGTTAAATTAAGTACAATGAAATAAATATTAACTATAAAGTCAACATGATGAACTACCATCAATTGAAAATTAATGTTGATAAAGAAAGGGAATACAGGGAAATGACAAAGCTAATAAATGAAACTAAATTAGAATGGTACACGTATGAAAATAAGTTGACCAGGCCAATCAAAGTTATGGCTAGGAATTTGCACACTTCATGCCAAACTGAAGGCATAAAAACTGAATTTGAAAGTAGGAGTTTCAAAATCCTTGAAGTTTCAAATAAAATTAAAAGCTAAAAAAATAATAAAGAAACTATAGTTCGATTACCTTTATTTATGTTAACATTTGAAAATACTGAAGACATAAATAAAATTTATAAAATAAAATTTATTCAGCTCTTAGAAAAAGCAATCAGATTCCTCAGTGTAAAAAGTGCCAAAGATATGGCCATACACAAAAATTCTAGATCAATGTGTAAAATGCGCTGGCGCAGATCATATATCGCGTTAAATGATTTGGTTTTTGTTGTTGTGAAATAAAATTTAAAATTTTCTTTCAATAAGAAAATTTGTCAACAAATTTTCTCATATTGTAATTTAATTCTGGTCAATCTATTATTTTGTCAATTTTCCCATTCTTTAATTCTTCGGACAAAAGAAACCGCGCTTAATATTTTTAATATTTTATAAATACTAACGTTCTTTCAATTAAAAATCAGTCTTATAAGTTTATCTTCCTCGGTTCCTTCTTTAATAAGGAATATATAACAATTAATATTATATATTTAAATAATAAACTAATATTAAGTAAAATATTTAAATAATAAAAGAAATATAAAACACCAAATTTTATGTTTTGTTTTTAATGTTTTAATATTTTTTTTTTGATTTAACATCAAATAAAAATAAAAGTGGCGCAGTCGGTAGGATTACCGACATTATATTAACATTAACTTTACTTCAGTTATAAGTGATTGGTGTAGTATCTTCTATTAAGGAGTTAATCGGTATTCTTTAATAACAATTTGTTAAAAATAAAAATAAAAACAAAGTAAATAAAAACTTTTGGTGCAAATAACAATAACTAAAATAAAAAAAAATAAAACAATATAAACAATATTTTTTTAAAAAAGTGATAATTTTGAATCAATTTTGAAACATTCAATTATGAAGACAGAAAAAAAAAACAAAACGGCAGCATTTAATGATATTGCAAAAGAAACTCGCTCAATACCGGTGTTTTCTCGGAGCGACACTTATTCACTTTCTTCGAATATATCGGAAATCGACACATTATTGAGCCTGGTTCAAAAAGAACCAGGAAGAGGCTATATTAATAGAATATTACACTCTAAAATCCAAGGGAATGGCGCTATGAGCATCCGGCGATTACAAAATCCAACGTGGGAACAAGTTAAATTGCAGCTCATTAAATCTTTTGGCGTAGCAGAAAGGTATTTAAAGCTTAAAGAACAAGTGGATCAAATTCCAGATAAAAATGAAGGTCAAATTTATTCTAAATAAGCTATAGTATTAGAAAAATTAAATATGAAATTTTTACTGGATCCTAGTCAACCTGGAGAATTCCAGCGCATAAATAATGAAAGGTCAATTTTAGATAAATTTCTAAATAAAATTGACAGGGTTGATTCCATGTTTATTAGGGCCAGGAATTTAAATACATTAGAAAAAGCATATCAAGCCTTAATCGAGACGGGTTTTAATAACAATAAAATTTATAATGACTCATATAGACCTAAAGAGCATCATAATAATTTTAATAATAATGCTTTTTCAAACAATAGTAATAAAATTCACAATTTTAATAATTACTATTCTAAAATTGCTTAAAGAATTCTACAATTTTAATAATAACAATAACAGGACTAATAACAATCCTGCTATTAATCGTTTGCATCATACTAACAATAGAAACAATTTTAATAATTCTAACAGTTATAGAAGTAACCAAAGGTTCAATTCTGGAAACAATAGGAACTATTATAACAATCCTGATCCAAATGCAATGGACGTGGATTATTATAACTCCAACTCAATGGATTTAGAACATAATATGACAAAACGCGTTGAAAATTTTCCTTTAACGCCTCCAACAGTAGACTACCTATAACAACTCTGACTATAGAGGGACAAAAATTCGATCTTATTTTTTAAATTCTCTCAACTTTTATTTTTAAATAAAATATTTACACACCCATATAAATGTGAATTCCTATTTATTGTGACCGGCCAGTGTGGTGTGGAAATAAACGGTCGTTATGAGTTCGACTCATCACCACCCGTGTGGAGAAAGCCATTGAGACAAAAACTATTGTAAATTACAGCGTAACAAAATAAATACACATTTACTTTAGTTTCACAAATAGTTATTTTTTTATTTTTCTCCTACTTAAGTTTCGACATTTACGTCATCATTCAGGGAGTAGCATTTAAACTAAATAAAATTTTTATAATTTGTTAATCAATTTATTATTAAGTATAAAAAATATTTTTTTTAGTAACTGAAAAATGCATTTGAACATACATATTATTACATATATTTCACATAAATTTTACGAAAAAACTAAAAATTAAACGAAAATTTACATATAAACCTACATATTATCACATATACATATGTAATAATATAGACATAATAATATATACGTATATACATAATTTTTTTTTTCCTTGCCACTCCAATGAGGAGTATAGGGCATCCACTAAGTCATTTATTATTCATATTTGACTAAGCTTCAGCTTCTTGAATCATTATTTTCACTAAGCCGTTGATTACTCGGCTGTAACTATTGTACAAGAAAGACATTTCTTTTAATTCTACGCCATCTATTATCTTATACAAGAATTATGGTTTATTATTACTTTATTATATAGCTACTACAATATGATATTAATTATAATTATTTCCTAGTAATAATTTGCTTTGTATTTAATATCATTTGACGTAAGAAAAATAATTTCTGTTTTTTATAAAATTAGTACATATATATATATGTAATAATATGTATGTTGATATATAAATTTTCGTTTAATTTTTAGTTTTTTCGTAAAATTTATGTAAAACATATGTAATAATAAGCATTTCTCAGTTACAAAAAAAAATAAAACACAACGCAATTACGAGAACTTCAATGCATAGAGATTAAAAGTGTAATAGTTTTTGTTTGATATGTACCTTTTTCAATGTCAAGGTCAAGGCAATGTCAAGTAGGTAAAGAGGCAGTCTGTCATGGGAAAAAATCATGCCATATCGCACCGATATCGCACCATCTACATTTTGATTGATAGGTTTAATATAGGTTATTCTTGGTTAGTAGGTCAAAAACTTGTTTTGATTGTTTTGGTTTGGGTTGCAAGATAGCTATAAGTGTGGGTTGTTAATTTATAAGTTCCAAGTGGTTGTATCGTAGGAAGTGGTTGGTGGTGGTTGTATAGTAGGTTGTATACAGGAAGGTACTGTGCACTGGTACTGTGGAAGTTGTCAGGCAAGTTTAATGATCTGAACAAGTTTAGGATATTTAGGTTTTTTCAATAAATTTATTGGTACTTTGTAATAGGATATCATACAAATAGTAAGAAAATAATTTTTTTTTTAAGTCAAATCAATTTTTTATTTTTTCTTCGCATGCTTAATAAAATATATGTAGGTAAAAATAAATATAAAAGAATTGAAACAAAACTTGATTTTATTATTGCATAAAAATATTCATAGATACTTTTGAATGTCAAGATGAAAAATAATAAAATAAAAACGTAAACAAGAAGTACAAAGTGTAGTTCATTTTTAGTTTTGTTTTATTAAAAGAAGATTAATTATTAAAAGTTGTTATTATGGTTTTAAAGTTGCAAAAATAAAAATAAGAAAAATATGTTTTTTTTAGAATATGTGTTGTTTCTCATTGTACTATATTTTGTTATAAATTGTTGTAATACCTTGAACAATTAAGACTTATGTACATTAAGTATGTACTTGGTGTAAAATAAGTTGTAAAAACTAGTTTGACTCTTTCAAACAATTTAAAAACTTATAAATGCAAATGCAAAAAAAGAAAAATTAAAATAAGAACTAAAAGAAAATAAAAAAATTATGAAATTATATGTGCGTCTGTTATATAAGACTTCTTTTTTTTTCTATTCTATAAGAAGATTGAAAAATAACCGGAAATCTTTCATATACTTTATAGTTTGTATTGCACTTCGTTTTATGTTGTTTTATGTAGCAGAATGAGAAATTAAAGGTTCTAAAAAAGTTGTTAAGGCCCTTCCATTCAGCATGGCTATAACGCCAAACTAATTTTTTGGAAGGGGACCTCTGGTTGGAGATCGAGCTTAGTCGGAAACTTATGATAATCAAACAATCGTCGGAATTACCCAGGGGGCAACAAACTGAAACAACATATTTTTCAGGGTGTGTGGTGAGAAACAGATCTATTGGTGGTGACCTTCAAGATCGGTACGATTCGGCATCCTAGTGGGATATTTAACAAGTTGAGAATGGTGGAACAGTGTGGAGAATAGTTCAACTTGTTTCCCAAATTGAGTTTTGACTCGGCGGGAAGTTGCTAGAAAAATGAAGCCGGTCTCTGTTAAAAATGCTGAAATCTCCCAAACATTTCAGTTTCTGGAGATGTGTCTAAAATTTCATTGATCGATAGATTTTCAATTTCCATAGCAGTTTCTTGTTCATCTGAGTTGGGCGATCTGTATTGGAAACAGAAATGTATGACATGTTTCTCAAACAAGATGTTGACCCAAATATAGTGGAAAGTTGGGCTAGAACATTTATATTTTGAAAGTGTGTTGAAAGTGATGCCATTTTTATATAGACAGCGATAGCTCTTTTGAATACGAAGTGTGAAATAAGTGTGTAGCCGGTAACATTAAAGTTATCATTGTGGCTACTAACTTGTGTTTATAGGGCTAAGATTGCTAGTTTAAATAAACCTAGATGGCAATCGACAGCATGAAAATTCGTTTGCAACCCGCGTATGTTACATAAATTAACATTAAAATTCGTAATTTTGTTGGAAAACAATTTAATATAAAACAAAAAATCAAAGTAACAATAAAATTAAAATACAGTTTAAAATAAAAATCAAAATTAAAATGAAATCAAAGTTGAAAATGTAGTTAAAATCAAAATTAGACTTGAAATCAATTTTCAAGTTAACCAAGATCTAAATCTGAATTAAAATAAATTAATGTATAAATTAAGATTAAGCTAAAAATTAAAATTTACAAAAAAGTTAAAATCTATTCAAAACTAAAATCAAAATCAAAAGCAAAAGTGCAAGATTTAAATAACCCGAGCTTGACAACACTTAAAAATAAATTATTATTAATATTAATATTAATACTTCAATATCAACATTAATTTTTTAATATTTTAACATTTTTAAAATAATTTTTTTAATTTATATTTAGTTTATATTTTAACCGGAACTTTATAAAAACTTGTCTCAGGCTTTGTTTTAGACCATAAAACGACAATACAAAATTGGACATAAATCGGAAACAAAAAATTTTTGAAGGCCCGCCAGCTCTAATCCGGTTATTGCAACCAAATTTCTTCGGTACCCGCCTAAAGCTAAGAAGAACATTTGTACAAATTTTCAACTCAATCGGTCAAAACGTTTAGGCAGGACAACTAAAAAACCAAAAAGCTTTAAAAGGCTCTCGGGCCGCAATGGATTAATTAACCGATATAGCCTATAACTCCTTCCGGGCTCGTAGAAATGTTCCTGCAAAACTTGATTACAATCGGACTGGTTGTTTTTACGTCAATCCAGCCCAAACAAACAGAATTTCCTTATTTATTAGATTTGTAGTTACACTTATCAAATGATATCATTCATTAATAAACATTTGTTTTTGTAATACGAATCACATTAAATTTTTATATGTTAGAATTTATATTATATTTGTTATGTTTAAATTAATTTTAATTCAAAATTGATTATGAAAAGGTTGAATTTGAGTTACAAAGGTTGAATTTGATTATGAAAAGGTTGAATTTGATTGAGAAAAGGTTGAATTTGGAGTGTAAAAACTGTATCTTACAAAAAAATTTCACACTGTCATGGTATTTCTCCAACGGGTTGGGAAAAAAATACCCGCAGCAAAAAATGCTTGTGGTATGAGTCCACTAAAATTCCAACTAAAATGCAGAGGCACTAACCCAGAATGGACGGCTATTTGGTCTTCGTCGGTTCCCGAAGGACCGGCAGTTAAATACCTGGTAGTAGGTATAAAAATATGAATAATAATAATAAAAATATAAATCTGGTAGGGATATCTACCAAAAATTCGGCAGAGCCCACGGCTGTCGACGTGGGCTTGGCTAATTCTAAAAGAGATTTGATAAGTCATGTTAAAAATTTTGTTAAAAATCAAAATGGCGGTTTAACGCAAATGTCCCATTTAAAAAGGGCGGATTGGTCATCACCAGCCGTTCATAATCAATGCAGCGGCTTAGTGGGAATCCAGGCTAATCCAGCCCACTATTAATATTACTGGTCAAAAAAATTAAGAAAATCATGAAAAGAATAAGTGTAATGACAGTTGCAGAAATATCTATGAAGGTAATTTAAATGCAAGTGATTTGCAAGATAATAAAAAGTTTCTTTTCAGAATTAGCGAACTTGAAAAATTATGTAGAGATTAAGAAAGTGAGATATGCATTCTTCGAAAAGAAAATTAAAAATTAGTAAAACTATAAGGAGTACAGTAGAATATTTTATAGATGAAGAAGAATTAGATCGGGAAATCGACTGGATTCTGAAAAGAAACTCCAAAAAAAAAAAGCAGATAGGTCTCCAGAAATAAGTCCAGAATCTGTGAATAAAGTAAAAGAGAATAATGGGTTACCAACTACCAAAAAAGCTTTTACTAGAAAAATAAAATCTCTTCAGGTTAAATTAAGTACAATGAAATAAATATTAACTATAAAGTCAACATGATGAACTACCATCAATTGAAAATTAATGTTGATAAAGAAAGGGAATACAGGGAAATGACAAAGCTAATAAATGAAACTAAATTAGAATGGTACACGTATGAAAATAAGTTGACCAGGCCAATCAAAGTTATGGCTAGGAATTTGCACACTTCATGCCAAACTGAAGGCATAAAAACTGAATTTGAAAGTAGGAGTTTCAAAATCCTTGAAGTTTCAAATAAAATTAAAAGCTAAAAAAATAATAAAGAAACTATAGTTCGATTACCTTTATTTATGTTAACATTTGAAAATACTGAAGACATAAATAAAATTTATAAAATAAAATTTATTCAGCTCTTAGAAAAAGCAATCAGATTCCTCAGTGTAAAAAGTGCCAAAGATATGGCCATACACAAAAATTCTAGATCAATGTGTAAAATGCGCTGGCGCAGATCATATATCGCGTTAAATGATTTGGTTTTTGTTGTTGTGAAATAAAATTTAAAATTTTCTTTCAATAAGAAAATTTGTCAACAAATTTTCTCATATTGTAATTTAATTCTGGTCAATCTATTA
Source organism: Poecilobothrus nobilitatus (assembly GCA_947095535.1). Taxonomy (NCBI): domain Eukaryota; kingdom Metazoa; phylum Arthropoda; class Insecta; order Diptera; family Dolichopodidae; genus Poecilobothrus; species Poecilobothrus nobilitatus. The sequence continues at coordinate 143,212,942 of OX352772.1, forward strand.
TTTTGTCAATTTTCCCATTCTTTAATTCTTCGGACAAAAGAAACCGCGCTTAATATTTTTAATATTTTATAAATACTAACGTTCTTTCAATTAAAAATCAGTCTTATAAGTTTATCTTCCTCGGTTCCTTCTTTAATAAGGAATATATAACAATTAATATTATATATTTAAATAATAAACTAATATTAAGTAAAATATTTAAATAATAAAAGAAATATAAAACACCAAATTTTATGTTTTGTTTTTAATGTTTTAATATTTTTTTTTTGATTTAACATCAAATAAAAATAAAAGTGGCGCAGTCGGTAGGATTACCGACATTATATTAACATTAACTTTACTTCAGTTATAAGTGATTGGTGTAGTATCTTCTATTAAGGAGTTAATCGGTATTCTTTAATAACAATTTGTTAAAAATAAAAATAAAAACAAAGTAAATAAAAACTTTTGGTGCAAATAACAATAACTAAAATAAAAAAAAATAAAACAATATAAACAATATTTTTTTAAAAAAGTGATAATTTTGAATCAATTTTGAAACATTCAATTATGAAGACAGAAAAAAAAAACAAAACGGCAGCATTTAATGATATTGCAAAAGAAACTCGCTCAATACCGGTGTTTTCTCGGAGCGACACTTATTCACTTTCTTCGAATATATCGGAAATCGACACATTATTGAGCCTGGTTCAAAAAGAACCAGGAAGAGGCTATATTAATAGAATATTACACTCTAAAATCCAAGGGAATGGCGCTATGAGCATCCGGCGATTACAAAATCCAACGTGGGAACAAGTTAAATTGCAGCTCATTAAATCTTTTGGCGTAGCAGAAAGGTATTTAAAGCTTAAAGAACAAGTGGATCAAATTCCAGATAAAAATGAAGGTCAAATTTATTCTAAATAAGCTATAGTATTAGAAAAATTAAATATGAAATTTTTACTGGATCCTAGTCAACCTGGAGAATTCCAGCGCATAAATAATGAAAGGTCAATTTTAGATAAATTTCTAAATAAAATTGACAGGGTTGATTCCATGTTTATTAGGGCCAGGAATTTAAATACATTAGAAAAAGCATATCAAGCCTTAATCGAGACGGGTTTTAATAACAATAAAATTTATAATGACTCATATAGACCTAAAGAGCATCATAATAATTTTAATAATAATGCTTTTTCAAACAATAGTAATAAAATTCACAATTTTAATAATTACTATTCTAAAATTGCTTAAAGAATTCTACAATTTTAATAATAACAATAACAGGACTAATAACAATCCTGCTATTAATCGTTTGCATCATACTAACAATAGAAACAATTTTAATAATTCTAACAGTTATAGAAGTAACCAAAGGTTCAATTCTGGAAACAATAGGAACTATTATAACAATCCTGATCCAAATGCAATGGACGTGGATTATTATAACTCCAACTCAATGGATTTAGAACATAATATGACAAAACGCGTTGAAAATTTTCCTTTAACGCCTCCAACAGTAGACTACCTATAACAACTCTGACTATAGAGGGACAAAAATTCGATCTTATTTTTTAAATTCTCTCAACTTTTATTTTTAAATAAAATATTTACACACCCATATAAATGTGAATTCCTATTTATTGTGACCGGCCAGTGTGGTGTGGAAATAAACGGTCGTTATGAGTTCGACTCATCACCACCCGTGTGGAGAAAGCCATTGAGACAAAAACTATTGTAAATTACAGCGTAACAAAATAAATACACATTTACTTTAGTTTCACAAATAGTTATTTTTTTATTTTTCTCCTACTTAAGTTTCGACATTTACGTCATCATTCAGGGAGTAGCATTTAAACTAAATAAAATTTTTATAATTTGTTAATCAATTTATTATTAAGTATAAAAAATATTTTTTTTAGTAACTGAAAAATGCATTTGAACATACATATTATTACATATATTTCACATAAATTTTACGAAAAAACTAAAAATTAAACGAAAATTTACATATAAACCTACATATTATCACATATACATATGTAATAATATAGACATAATAATATATACGTATATACATAATTTTTTTTTTCCTTGCCACTCCAATGAGGAGTATAGGGCATCCACTAAGTCATTTATTATTCATATTTGACTAAGCTTCAGCTTCTTGAATCATTATTTTCACTAAGCCGTTGATTACTCGGCTGTAACTATTGTACAAGAAAGACATTTCTTTTAATTCTACGCCATCTATTATCTTATACAAGAATTATGGTTTATTATTACTTTATTATATAGCTACTACAATATGATATTAATTATAATTATTTCCTAGTAATAATTTGCTTTGTATTTAATATCATTTGACGTAAGAAAAATAATTTCTGTTTTTTATAAAATTAGTACATATATATATATGTAATAATATGTATGTTGATATATAAATTTTCGTTTAATTTTTAGTTTTTTCGTAAAATTTATGTAAAACATATGTAATAATAAGCATTTCTCAGTTACAAAAAAAAATAAAACACAACGCAATTACGAGAACTTCAATGCATAGAGATTAAAAGTGTAATAGTTTTTGTTTGATATGTACCTTTTTCAATGTCAAGGTCAAGGCAATGTCAAGTAGGTAAAGAGGCAGTCTGTCATGGGAAAAAATCATGCCATATCGCACCGATATCGCACCACCTACATTTTGATTGATAGGTTTAATATAGGTTATTCTTGGTTAGTAGGTCAAAAACTTGTTTTGATTGTTTTGGTTTGGGTTGCAAGATAGCTATAAGTGTGGGTTGTTAATTTATAAGTTCCAAGTGGTTGTATCATAGGAAGTGGTTGGTGGTGGTTGTATAGTAGGTTGTATACAGGAAGGTACTGTGCACTGGTACTGTGGAAGTTGTCAGGCAAGTTTAATGATCTGAACAAGTTTAGGATATTTAGGTTTTTTCAATAAATTTATTGGTACTTTGTAATAGGATATCATACAAATAGTAAGAAAATAATTTTTTTTTTAAGTCAAATCAATTTTTTATTTTTTCTTCGCATGCTTAATAAAATATATGTAGGTAAAAATAAATATAAAAGAATTGAAACAAAACTTGATTTTATTATTGCATAAAAATATTCATAGATACTTTTGAATGTCAAGATGAAAAATAATAAAATAAAAACGTAAACAAGAAGTACAAAGTGTAGTTCATTTTTAGTTTTGTTTTATTAAAAGAAGATTAATTATTAAAAGTTGTTATTATGGTTTTAAAGTTGCAAAAATAAAAATAAGAAAAATATGTTTTTTTTAGAATATGTGTTGTTTCTCATTGTACTATATTTTGTTATAAATTGTTGTAATACCTTGAACAATTAAGACTTATGTACATTAAGTATGTACTTGGTGTAAAATAAGTTGTAAAAACTAGTTTGACTCTTTCAAACAATTTAAAAACTTATAAATGCAAATGCAAAAAAAGAAAAATTAAAATAAGAACTAAAAGAAAATAAAAAAATTATGAAATTATATGTGCGTCTGTTATATAAGACTTCTTTTTTTTTCTATTCTATAAGAAGATTGAAAAATAACCGGAAATCTTTCATATACTTTATAGTTTGTATTGCACTTCGTTTTATGTTGTTTTATGTAGCAGAATGAGAAATTAAAGGTTCTAAAAAAGTTGTTAAGGCCCTTCCATTCAGCATGGCTATAACGCCAAACTAATTTTTTGGAAGGGGACCTCTGGTTGGAGATCGAGCTTAGTCGGAAACTTATGATAATCAAACAATCGTCGGAATTACCCAGGGGGCAACAAACTGAAACAACATATTTTTCAGGGTGTGTGGTGAGAAACAGATCTATTGGTGGTGACCTTCAAGATCGGTACGATTCGGCATCCTAGTGGGATATTTAACAAGTTGAGAATGGTGGAACAGTGTGGAGAATAGTTCAACTTGTTTCCCAAATTGAGTTTTGACTCGGCGGGAAGTTGCTAGAAAAATGAAGCCGGTCTCTGTTAAAAATGCTGAAATCTCCCAAACATTTCAGTTTCTGGAGATGTGTCTAAAATTTCATTGATCGATAGATTTTCAATTTCTATAGCAGTTTCTTGTTCATCTGAGTTGGGCGATCTGTATTGGAAACAGAAATGTATGACATGTTTCTCAAACAAGATGTTGACCCAAATATAGTGGAAAGTTGGGCTAGAACATTTATATTTTGAAAGTGTGTTGAAAGTGATGCCATTTTTATATAGACAGCGATAGCTCTTTTGAATACGAAGTGTGAAATAAGTGTGTAGCCGGTAACATTAAAGTTATCATTGTGGCTACTAACTTGTGTTTATAGGGCTAAGATTGCTAGTTTAAATAAACCTAGATGGCAATCGACAGCATGAAAATTCGTTTGCAACCCGCGTATGTTACAGAAATTAACATTAAAATTCGTAATTTTGTTGGAAAACAATTTAATATAAAACAAAAAATCAAAGTAACAATAAAATTAAAATACAGTTTAAAATAACAATCAAAATTAAAATGAAATCAGAGTTGAAAATGTAGTTAAAATCAAAATTAGACTTGAAATCAATTTTCAAGTTAACCAAGATCTAAATCTGAATTAAAATAAATTAATGTATAAATTAAGATTAAGCTAAAAATTAAAATTTACAAAAAAGTTAAAATCTATTCAAAACTAAAATCAAAATCAAAAGCAAAAGTGCAAGATTTAAATAACCCGAGCTTGACAACACTTAAAAATAAATTATTATTAATATTAATATTAATACTTCAATATCAACATTAATTTTTTAATATTTTAACATTTTTAAAATAATTTTTTTAATTTATATTTAGTTTATATTTTAACCGGAACTTTATAAAAACTTGTCTCAGGCTTTGTTTTAGACCATAAAACGACAATACAAAATTGGACATAAATCGGAAACAAAAATTTTTTGAAGGCCCGCCAGGTCTAATCCGGGTAATTTATTGCAACCAAATTTCTTCGGTGCCCGCCTAAAGCTAAGAAGAACATTTGTACAAATTTTCAACTCAATCGGTCAAAACGTTTAGGCAGGACAACTAAAAAACCAAAAAGCTTTAAAAGGCTCTCGGGCCGCAATGGATTAATTAACCGATATAGCCTATAACTCCTTCCGGGCTCGTAGAAATGTTCCTGCAAAACTTGATTACAATCGGACTGGTTGTTTTTACGTCAAGCCAGCCCAAACAAACAGAATTTCCTTATTTATTAGATTTGTAGTTACACTTATCAAATGATATCATTCATTAATAAACATTTGTTTTTGTAATACGCATCACATTAAATTTTTATATGTTAGAATTTATATTATATTTGTTATTGTTATACTACAAATTTGTCACTTTTTTTCTTTCGTTCAATTTTTCACATTAATATTACACATGAATTATGTATCAAAATTACATAAATGCATTTCTTATATAACTTAAACATATGTTATAACAGATTTCTTATATATTTTAAGCATATGTATATTAAAGATATATTAAGGTTAATGACCTACATTTCTTTAATGTGATGTCTATATAAGTAATTTATAACGGATCAATCGTCTTTTTTTTTTATAATTTTAAAACCGTTGAATAAAGACTGGATTTCATTAGATCGTTTCATATATCGGTTTTCATATATCCATGAAAATGTTGACCATAAGCAGAAAATACAAAAATGATATGTGTTTGAAAGAGATAAAACTAAAAAAATATCTATGAAACATTTGAAAATATCCAAGAAGGTAACTATAAATATCCACGAAAATATGTTCTCCACGAAAATATCAACGATATGTATGAATATATTTTGCTAGAAATATCGTGGATATTTTTAATACATATGCAAAAATTGTATACAGTTTTTACACTCCAAATTCAACCTTTTCTCAATCAAATTCAACCTTTTCATAATCAAATTCAACCTTTGTAACTCAAATTCAACCTTTTCATAATCAATTTTAAATTAAAATTAATTTTAATTTTAATTTTAAATTTGTTACAATAGTTATGCGTTTTCTTTTTATTTATTAAAATTAATATTTGATAAAAAATTAAATATTTAATTTTTTTTTTAATAAAATGTTGAATTTGATTTGCAAAATGTTTAATTTGATTATGAAAAGGTTGAATTTGAGTTACAAAGGTTGAATTTGATTATGAAAAGGTTGAATTTGATTGAGAAAAGGTTGAATTTGGAGTGTAAAAACTGTATCTTACAAAAAAATTTCACACTGTCATGGTATTTCTCCAACGGGTTGGGAAAAAAATACCCGCAGCAAAAAATGCTTGTGGTATGAGTCCACTAAAATTCCAACTAAAATGCAGAGGAACTAACCCAGAATGGACGGCTATTTGGTCTTCGTCGGTTCCCGAAGGACCGGCAGTTAAATACCTGGTAGTAGGTATAAAATATAAATATATAATAAAAATATGAATAATAATAATAAAAATATAAATCTGGTAGGGATATCTACCAAAAATTCGGCAGAGCCCACGGCTGTCGACGTGGGCTTGGCTAATTCTAAAAGAGATTTGATAAGTCATGTTAAAAATCTTGTTAAAAATCAAAATGGCGGTTTAACGTAAATGTCCCATTTAAAAAGGGCGGATTGGTCATCACCAGCCGTTCATAATCAATGCAGCGGCTTAGTGGGAATCCAGGCTAATCCAGCAAACTATTAATATTACTGGTCAAAAAAATTAAGAAAATCATGAAAAGAATAAGTGTAATGACAATTACAGAAATATCTATGAAGGTAATTTAAATGCAAGTGATTTGCAAGATAATAAAAAGTTTCTCTTCAGAATTAGCGAACTTGAAAAATTATGTAGAGATTAAGAAAGTGAGATATGCATTCTTCGAAAAGAAAATTAAAAATTAGTAAAACTATAAGGAGTACAGTAGAATATTTTATAGATGAAGAAGAATTGGATCGGGAAACCGACTGGATTCTGAAAAGAAACTCCAAAAAAAAAAAGCAGATAGGTCTCCAGAAATAAGTCCAGAATCTGTGAATAAAGTAAAAGAGAATAATGGGTTACCAACTACCAAAAAAGCTTTTACTAGAAAAATAAAATCTCTTCAGGTTAAATTAAGTACAATGAAATAAATATTAACTATAAAGTCAACATGATGAACTACCATCAATTGAAAATTAATGTTGATAAAGAAAGGGAATACAGGGAAATGACAAAGCTAATAAATGAAACTAAATTAGAATGATACACGTATGAAAATAAGTTGACCAGACCAATCAAAGTTATGGCTAGGAATTTGCACACTTCATGCCAAACTGAAGGAATAAAAACTGAATTTGAAAGCAGGAGTTTCAAAATCCTTGAATTTTCAAATAAAATTAAAAGCTTTTTTTAGCTTAGTTAACTATAGTTTATAATAAAGAAACTATATTTCGATTACCTTTATTTATGTTAACATTTGAAAATACTGAAGACATAAATAAAATTTATAAAATAAAATTTATTCAGCTCTTAGAAAAAGCAATCAGATTCCTCAGTGTAAAAAGTGCCAAAGATATGGCCATACACAAAAATTCTAGATCAATGTGTAAAATGCGCTGGCGCAGATCATATATCGCGTTAAATAATTTGGTTTTTGTTGTTGTGAAATAAAATTTAAAATTTTCTTTCAATAAGAAAATTTGTCAACAAATTTTCTCATATTGTAATTTAATTCTGGTCAATCTATTATTTTGTCAATTTTCCCATTCTTTAATTCTTCGGACAAAAGAAATCGCGCTTAATATTTTTAATATTTTATAAATACTAACGTTCTTTCAATTAAAAATCAGTCTTATAAGTTTATCTTCCTCGGTTCCTTCTTTAATAAGGAATATATAACAATTAATATTATATATTTAAATAATAAACTAATATTAAGTAAAATATTTAAATAATAAAAGAAATATAAAACACCAAATTTTATGTTTTGTTTTTAATGTTTTAATATTTTTTTTTTGATTTAACATCAAATAAAAATAAAAGTGGCGCAGTCGGTAGGATTACCGACATTATATTAACATTAACTTTACTTCAGTTATAAGTGATTGGTGTAGTGTCTTCTATTAAGGAGTTAATCGGTATTCTTTAATAACAATTTGTTAAAAATAAAAATAAAAACAAAGTAAATAAAAACTTTTGGTGCAAATAACAATAACTAAAATAAAAAAAAATAAAACAATATAAACAATATTTTTTTAAAAAAGTGATAATTTTGAATCAATTTTGAAACATTCAATTATGAAGACAGAAAAAAAAAACAAAACGGCAGCATTTAATGATATTGCAAAAGAAACTCGCTCAATACCGGTGTTTTCTCGGAGCGACACTTATTCACTTTCTTCGAATATATCGGAAATCGACACATTATTGAGCCTGGTTCAAAAAGAACCAGGAAGAGGCTATATTAATAGAATATTACACTCTAAAATCCAAGGGAATGGCGCTATGAGCATCCGGCGATTACAAAATCCAACGTGGGAACAAGTTAAATTCCAGCTCATTAAATCTTTTGGCGTAGCAGAAAGGTATCTAAAGCTTAAAGAACAAGTGGATCAAATTCCAGATAAAAATGAAGGTCAAATTTATTCTAAATAAGCTATAGTATTAGAAAAATTAAATATGAAATTTTTACTGGATCCTAGTCAACCTGGAGAATTCCAGCGCATAAATAATGAAAGGTCAATTTTAGATAAATTTCCAAATAAAATTGACAGGGTTGATTCCATGTTTATTAGGGCCAGGAATTTAAATACATTAGAAAAAGCATATCAAGCCTTAATCGAGACGGGTTTTAATAACAATAAAATTTATAATGACTCATATAGACCTAAAGAGCATCATAATAATTTTAATAATAATGCTTTTTCAAACAATAGTAATAAAATTCACAATTTTAATAATTACTATTCTAAAATTGCTTAAAGAATTCTACAATTTTAATAATAACAATAACAGGACTAATAACAATCCTGCTATTAATCGTTTGCATCATACTAACAATAGAAACAATTTTAATAATTCTAACAGTTATAGAAGTAACCAAAGGTTCAATTCTGGAAACAATAGGAACTATTATAACAATCCTGATCCAAATGCAATGGATGTGGATTATTATAACTCCAACTCAATGGATTTAGAACATAATATGACAAAACGCGTTGAAAATTTTCCTTTAACGCCTCCAACAGTAGACTACCTATAACAACTCTGACTATAGAGGGAAAAAAAATAAATCGCCTAATAGACACAGGAGCAGCTACTTCTATTATAGACCATAACATTTTTCCCTCAAAGAGATATAATAAATTATTAAACCCTATAGAATTGCAAACTATTACTGGTAGTTAAATTATTCATAATGAAATTATAACAAAAATACCAGACGAATTCAATGAGTGTACTTTAATGTCATGGAAAGTAACTAACCTTTCTAATAAAAAATTTAGTGCTATTATAGGCCTAAATTTACTTTCTCCAATTAGTGCAAAAATTTACCTAGTTAATGGAAAAATTATGGTGAACAATAAAGCTACCAAATTTAATTACGCCTATCCCACAATAAATATATACCAACTAGAACCGTTAGATTTAAACAATCATTACTTATTTGAAGTATTACGAAACAACAACTTAAATAAAGAAGAAGAAAGATAAAACATATTTTAAACAAAAACAAACATTAATTTTTTAAAGATGGGGATAATTTAACTTGCGTAAATGATGTAAAAAATCAAATAATAACTACTTGTTCTCAACCAATTTACAGTAAAATATACAGACTCCCTAAAATTCATGACAAATAAGTAAATAAATAGATAAAAGAAATGTTGAGACAAGATATTATTCGACCCTCTAATAGTCCATACAACAGCCCTATATGGGTGGTTCCCAAAAAAAAAATAATAGTAATTGACTACCGCAAACTAAATGAAATCACAGTTAATGATAAATTCTCTATTCGAAACATCGAATTCTTATTTGATAAACTTGGTCGCGCCCAATACTTTTCGACCTTAGGTCTTGCTAAAGGTTTTCACCAAATTTTGGTTGACGAAAAAGATAGGGCTAAAACCGCATTCTCAACACCACAGGGTCATTTTGGATTTAAACGAATGCCGTTTATAAATAAAATTTGTGTCGTCTATCTTGACGATATTTTGATATTCTCAACATCTCTTCAAGAGCATGTTGAAGCAATAACAGAAATACTAAGCAAATTAAGGGAACATAACTTAAAGATTCAAGTTGATAAATACAATTTTTTTTCAAAATTGATTGAATATTTAGAACACATTTTAACTCAAGAGGGTATAAAGCAAAATAATAAAAAAATTGAAATTATTAGAAATTTAGAACTTCCAAAAACTCGTAAGCAAAGAAAAACCTTTCTTGGAATAACAGGGTACTACCGCAAGTTCATAAAAGGCTATGCCAAGGTAGCACAACCCCTTACAAAATACCTTAAAAAATATAGTAAGATAAATGTAAATGACGTACTTTATAAAGACTCTTTTAACAAACTTAAGCACTTAATTACAAGTACACCTATTCTACGTTACCCGGACTTCAAAAAGAGATTTATTTTAGTAACATACGCATCAAACTATGCTATTAGTGCAGTGTTACAACAAGATGGATACCCTATTTGCAATGCGAGCAGAACGCTAAACGAACACGAAACTAATTATTCAACAATCGAGAAGGAATTGCTTGCCATTATCTGGGAAACCAAATATTTCAGAATTTATTTGTACGGTACAACATTTACAATTAAAACTGACCATCGACTATTAGTTTGGCTTGGCGAATAAAAATAAATGAATATGACTATACCATCTAATACGTTAAGGGAAAAGACAACAAAGTCGCAGACTTCTTGAGTCAAATTGACTCAAACAAATTTGAAATAAATACTTTAAATAAAAAACGTCTAATACATCCCATTAGCTCAGTCTGGAATGAACCACAGACTCTAAAACGTATAAAATTATACGGTCATATAAAGCCAAAGGAAGTTAAATCAAATAAAAAATTTAAAATAACACCCATCAACCCAGTCTGGAATGAACCCGGCAAGACCTTAGACCATATGAGATTATACACAAATATAAAAACGAAAGAAATAGGAGTAAATGTTTCAAACAAAAATGATTCTGAGCTAGCAACTATTCATAGTGGTGCCGAAGATATGGGTGATCACATTCCTATCTCAGAAAATATTATTAACAAATACCATACTCAAATTCATTTAGTCAAAGAAAAATATAAATCAAATACAATCATTTCAGACAAATCTATATTTCTGAAAGTGATTTAATTAATAATAATATTTTAAATGATCTATTAAGAAGATATATAAGAAAAGGTACTACAATTTATTCTGAATTAGAAAACCCAAAGTATAGCATTTTACAACGAAAATTAATTGAACTATTTTCTAATGATCAAAATATAAATATGTCAACAACTGTGATATTTGTAACTTAGCAAAAAATGACAGAAAACCTGAACAAAACAATTTTGAAATCACTGAAACCCCTTCAGAACCCAATGAAATAATACATGGAGACTTATTTTTCTGTTACAAGGAAGTTTATTTAAGAATATTAGACAAATTCACCAAACATCTTGTGATTTAAAGATTAAACGATCAGAATTCGATTACAATAATACAAACTCTAAAAAATAGATTTGCAATATTCGGTAAATCCAAAAATTCGTATTCGATAATGAATTCAATACCATTAATATAAAAGACTTTTTAAGGGTAGAAAATATAGAATCACACTTTACTTCTCCTCGATCTCATACTGGCAGCCCGCCTATAGAAAGAATTCATGGAACCCTAAATGAGCACTTGCGTATTCTAGAAGCTCAAAAATCTAAATTCACCCCACCCCAAATGCCGCGGAAACCTACAATAATAGCATTCATTCAGTTACCTTAGAAAAACCTATGGATTTCCTAAAAAACAAAGTTACTAATTTAGATATTATCAAAGAAAGATTGAATAAAGTAAAAATTAGTACAATCGCAAAATTAAATGAAAAGGGAAAACCATTCTCACCAGAAAATAAAGCCGAAATACTTATAGAAAACCCCGAGGCAGTTCACTATAAACACCTACATAAATACATTAAAATAAAAACTAAACTTGATAATAATAGGCTAAAAGTTTTTAGAAATAAAAACATTCACCCAACAAGAATAGAACGAAACTTTAAATTCTTTACAGGAAATCAAGACAACAATAAAAACAAAAAGAAAGCCAATCCAGGTCAGACTTCTTATATAACTAATATAACTTATATAACTAACTATATTTCTATTAACACTATATTAACAAAAACGCAATTAATATTCTATTCCAAAATCCTTGACATAATAGATACGAACGAATTTGAGTCAACTTTAGACGAAATTCAAAATAACTTAAACATAATTTTCTCATTAGAAACCGATTCTCTACTAATCAAACAACTTCAAGTTCAAATTCAAAAGACAGAACATAGTTTAAAAACAATAACTCTCTTTCGACGAAAAAGAGGCTTGATAAATTTTGGAGGCAAAATTGCTAACTGGCTTTTTGGAACAACAACACATCGAACAACACCTAAACAACACCGTTATTAATGATCATCTTTCTATAACTAATTTAAATAACCAAATTAAAATTAATACAGATCTTCAAAATAATATTAACACTTTATTTATTATATTTTTTTAACAAAAATCGCATAATGCGAAATCAAGTATTGACTTTACAAACTTTAAATCACACAACAGATATTACTAACAAAACTATAAAAAATTTGTATTTCTTATCATTACTAACCGACATTAACCTATTAAATTCTGAAATAGATAAAATTAAACAAAATATTATGTTTGCAAAACAAGTCATTCAATTTTAACGGATAATGAAATCGATGAATTTAGTTTTTATTTATTTATTTATTTACTATTTGTACCGAACTGGCATAAATGACAGCCGATATTTTTGGGGCTCTTTGCCTATTACACATGTGGGTCAACTATATTACATTTGATTCTTTTTATTTTGATTTTTTGATTTTTACATTGTTGTTAAATGTTGTCCCATATTCTAAAGTTTTGCAGAAGCACTCTTGTTTTCTCTATACAGTGACCTTCATTGCTGGCTAACGCTTCCAACGGGAATATGTTGTGCTTCCAGAATCTAGTGGTTTCTGGGCATTCTAAGTATATGTGTTCCACTGTTAGTCTTTCATTACAGAAGAAACAACGTGGCTGAATACTGTTGTCGAACAGGTGTTTGTGGGTTGCTAGTGTGCATCCTACCCTTACTCTGCTAAGTTTTACTCGCAGCTTTCTGTTGTTATTGAGAAGATTTGTACTGTCTTCTGTTTTTTATTTTGTTGTTGATTTCTTTGTGGTCATATTTTAATGATTTTACTGTAATTGTAAAAATAGGACTTATAATGGCCAATTTGGCTTCTTTATCAACAAATGTATTCCCTGGGATCCCTATGTGTCCCGGTATACAGGTGAGTGTGATGTTACCCTCTCCTTGGATTATTGCGTTCGTTATATCCAGTATAGTTTGAGTTTTGTTGCATGTGTTTTAAACAGCTTTGACTACACTCAGACAGTCTGTCAAGATGTTGTATTTATTTTCACTCTGTTTGGTGATGTTTATTGCTTCCCATATAGCCGTCTCTTCACCGACAAAAGCTTGACATTGGTTCGGTAGTATTGCTATTTTACGGATGGTGTTTGCGATCGTAATCGCTACGCCCACTCCGTACTCTGATTTAGAAGTGTCGGTGTATAATTCAGTTTTCTTTTCTTCTAGTTGTATTTGTTCATTGAAGAGTTGGATGTATGTCTCATTACTTGTGCTACTTTTGTTGTAGATTGAAAGGCTATCATCGGCGTACTTTCTCCAATTTTCCCATGTGTGTTGGTTTATTGTTTCTATTGTTGGCGCAGTTATTTCTAATTTTAGCTTTAGCCATTTTGAAATAGCTCTATCTAGTGCCGAATTATTTGTAAGATTTGTACAGTTTTCTAATTGTGCTTTTACTAGTCGGTGTAGTGGGTGATTGTATGTTATGTAGCTTTTAGTAATATTATTCATGGCGTTTGCGTAGCGGAGTTCTAGTACCGTCGGGCATCATGACTCTGTGATTAAGGCCGGCACTGTGGTTGGCATAAGTGCACCTAAAGCTGTTCTTTTTGCGGCAGATGATTTTGAGCAAGTTGTTTGTTTTCTGGATTGATTTCCTAAGCTCCTTCACATGTTTATTGTATTTCAGGTTTTTGCTGATGGTGATTCCTAACAGCTTCAAATGAGACTTTTTCTCAATTATGATGTTATTTTGTACAATGGTGGACTTAATGCAGTTTCTTTTTTTGCGACAAACGTGCACTGCTTCGGTTTTACTTGGTGAAACTATCGCACCATGTTCGCACTTTTGCCCATGTTTCTAGTTTTAATAGAGCATTATTTATGATACGTTTGTCTTAGTCCGGTTTTCGCTTTTGCCATCAAGATTATGTTATCGGCATAAAAAAATTTTGTTAATCTTGGTATTACATTTAGTTCTTTAGCTAGAGAAGCGATGTATATATTGAAAAGATATACAGAAAAGAGTGAACGCTGTGGAATGCCATTCTTAAGTTCAAGATGCTTGCTGTAATATCCTTTTTTTAGAATGCTTTAGAGGAAGTCTTGGATGTAGTTGATTATTTTCTTTCCTGTGCCCCAAATATTTAGTTGTCTTAGAACGCTTTCTTTTGTGACCCTGTCAAAGGCTCTTTCGAGATCACACGAAACTATATCTACGTGATCACTTACCGCCATTGCTTCACCTAAATAGTTATCGACTTCTTGTAGCAGTGTTGTTGTACTATAATGTTCTCTAAAGCCTTTTCGTTATCTACCTTCTTATTTAACCACCAAGCCTTCTTCAATAACAAGCCTCCTTCTTCAACGGTCGGCCTATAAAATAATTGAGAGGTTAAGCTCTCTCAATATTGGCAGTTATCTGAGTCGCAAAAGAACTCTTAGACTGGGCCAAAAGAGTGGTAGGCCAGGTAAAGCCCCAAGAAGGACAAATCCCAAGTTCATCGAAGGACCTTATTTCTAAGAGACGGACGTCACAAGATGAGCCACAGGGTATTTCCAAAAAGCCTAGGTTGCTAGGCAGCAACCAGCTAACCAAGCCGTTCAATGAAATTGCCAAGAACCTGCCCAAGCAAACACGTTTATCAAAATGATGATAGTGTCAAATCTCCAACTTCCAACTCACAATTGTAAGATTGCCAAACTAGGGGAAGTAGTAGAAGAATCCCGACAGGCGTTGATCATTGTCAATAAGGACTCCCTACAACGCAAAGCGAAAGCCAAAGGGGTCATTAGTTACAGGTTCCCGGCGGTAACACTAACGGTGAAGGCCAAATCAAGCCCAAGAATCACACTCTGATCGATCCGATGTCATTGGCGTAGCATTCCCCTCGGCTCCAAAGAGAGTGAATGAAGTCATCAAGGCTGACGATGGAGGCGATCTACTTAGATCTGTTTCAGACAGCTTTGATGAAGCAAAAAGCTTCTCAATGGACTTGAAGCTAACGCGACGGTGGTGGATATTAAGAATGGCTCAGGTACTGAAGCTACTCCAAATTAATCTCCATCACCCCAAAGGGTTCCTGCCACACCTCAGGAGAACGGGCCGTGGGTGGCAGAAAAACAGGTTCATGGACTCCAGATACCAGGTTACAAGTTGTTGTTTAATAAAGAGGTATGCAAACCTAGAGCTTGCATACTTGCTAAAAATACTTTAAATTTAACTTTTATGTATAATTACAGTGATGCTGATCTGGTCGGGGCGAGCCTAAAGATAAACAATTCAAGGCTCTAGGTTGTTGCGGCGTATCTTCCTCGCGATTTGCAGGATTCACTTCCTCCATCCAATCTTGCAGGGCTCGTAGTGGATGCTAGAAGGATGAACATTGGGGTCATCATAAGCTGCGACGCCAATTCTCACCATGACATCTGGGGTAGTTCGGATACCAACGAAAGAGGTGAGTCACTTTTTGATTACATTTGAAGTACTAACCTTCTTATCTGTAACATTGGCAGGGAAACTACCTTTTGTACTAGTAATAGACAAGAAGTCCTAAACATAACCTTAGTCTCGGACTTCATTTATTCTAAAATGAACTCGTGGAAAGTTTCTGATGAGCATTCCTTTTCAAATCACAGATACCTTGCGTTCAGTCTGGACGAAAGTCCTCCAATAAAGTCAGTCTCTCGAAATCTTAAGAGAACTAACAGGAAGAAATATTTGGAGCACTTAACATCAACGCTTGCCTCTTTAACACCTGGAATTCTTAAAAATATCCAAGATCTAATTACCCTAGTAAACGATTTTACTAAGGCCTCCAATAAGTCTTTAGAGCATTCTTGTCCCATCAGTAAGCCTAGGGGAAAACCAAACCCCACCTTCGTGGAATGATGAAATTAAAGCTCTAAGGAAAGATAGTAGGAGGGCTTTCAATAATGCCAAAAAAAGGAATAAGGTACAGGACTGGAGCTCTTATAAAATGGCTCGTAGTCAGTACAAAAAAGCACTTAAAAAGGCGAAAAGAGACAACTGGAGACTACACTGCGGAGGTATAACCCCCTCCTATCGACAAACCCCATGGTCCCCAGTTTTCTTAAAAAAGAGGATGGCAGATGGGCTACCGCAAACGAGGAGTCGTCGGAATTACTTTTAAAAACCCATTTTCCTGGGTGCACAAATAATAGCTCAGAGGTGGTTTGAATCCTCTCCCTACTATCTCGGAGGTGGTGGTTACAGGAGACAAATTACAATAGGCTATATATAGTTTCAAACCATTCAAGTCAAGCGGACCGAATGGTATTATACCCGCTGAGATCCAGCAAAATTCATCTACTACCCAGGTTTGGCTAGAAAGCATTTTCTGTGGTTGTCTTAAGTTGGGGCTTATCCCGGATAATAAATTAAAAGGTCAGAGTAGTGTTTATACTCAAGGCCGGCAAAAGTAGTCACGTCTATGCGAAAGACTTTCAGCCTATAAGCCTGTCATCCTTCCTTCTAAAAACCTTAGAAAAATTGATTAACAACTATATCCGCTGCAACTTAGATAAAAATCTGTTGTCAGCCTCTCACTGTAAAGGGTAGTCAGTGAATACTGCACTTCACACCTTATGTAGCTCGATTGAAAGATCTTTAAATTTCAAAGCGTGTTCTCTTGCAGCATTTATAGACATTGAGAGCATTTAATAACGTCAATCAGGCAGCAATTGTAGACGCACTCATAATCCTAAGAGTAGAACCGAAGCTAAGAGCACTGATAGCTAATATGCTAAATTGCAGGGCAATCAGTGCCAACTTAGGCAACGCTTCTGCAAAAAGGTTTGTGAAGAGAGAAATTCCGCAAGGGGTGGGGGGGGGGGCGTGCTCCCTTTTTTGGAATATGGTGGTAAATAAACTACTTAAAATCCTGGAAGAGACAGGCTACAAAACAATAGCCTATGCGGACGATGTTGCTGTGGTTGTCAGTGGCAAGTTCTCAGACAGTTTCAGGGACGTTTCGCAACTTGCACTAAACAAAATCACAACATGGGCTACAGACTGTAGACTGTCGGTAAATCCACAGAAAACCGAACTGGTCCTATTTACAATGGAATATAAAATTCCTAAAATAAAGCCGCCTTCGTTAAATCAACCGCAAGACAATCGCTAGGGTTCAAAGAACTGCCACACTATGTATTAGTGACTCTTTAATAACAACCCCTTCTGCGGCCTTGGACACCATGCTTAATCTGGTGCCTGTAGAATATTATAGCAAATTTGCAGCCGCAAACACAGCTGTGAGATTAAAAGCTACATCCTAGTAGACCAACTCACGAGAAGGTCACTCGGATATCATAAACCAATTTACTCCCGTCTTGGAGACTACACGTTCCCCGATTACTTCTTCGGGAAATCTCATGTGACGAGCATACCAAACCGTGAGAGTTGGAACTCGAACACAGTGATGACCTTCGAAGGAGTACAATTCTACACGGATGGCTCAAAAATGAACAGCAATATAGGATGCGGAGTCTTCTCAGATAATCTGAATATCAGTCATAATTTCCGATTACCAAACCATTGTAGCATCTTCCAAGCGGAAATTATGCCAATTCAAGAAGTCTTGATTCTACTGATTAAAAGCGTTTTGACTGTAAAGCAAGTACGTCAGATAGTCAGGCAATTTCTAGAATCAACGTGTACCACCTCGAAAACTGTAATAAACTGCCGAAAACTTCCTAACGATATGACCAGGCAGTTTAGCATTCAGTTTTGCTGGGTACCAGGTCATCGAGGTATTCCGGGAAATGAAAAAGCTGATGAACTCGCAAGAATTGGTAAAACCTTACAAGTCTTGCCGGATAGGGCAAGACTAAGGGTACCTCTATCCACAAGCAAAACGTTACTTCGAAGAAAATAACGGATATGGTAAATTCCAAATGGTCAAACTTGACCTCGTGCAATATCACAAGATTGATATGGCCCAAAACCGATTTAAGATTATCCAATGATCTGGTTTCTTACAAAGGGCAGACATTGGAATGACAATGGGTATAATCACCGGTCACTGTCTAAAGATGAAGAAGAGGAGGAAATTACTCCCCATTTCCTTTACACAATACCCATTTGGGGAAATATTTCTTCAACAACCTTAGCGACCTAGCAGGTAAAAATATGAAGAGTATTCTTCCCTTTGCAAAAAGGGAAGCTCAAATTGATTTTAATGGAAATGGAAAATGGGCACCAAGTTGATGCTATTTACACAGATTTTAGTAAAGCATTTGATCGTGTCGATCATACTATTTTGCTTAACAAACTTGTTGCAATAGGTATTTCGGGTACATTTCTTACATGGCTGTACTCTTACTTAACAAATAGAACTCAAAACATAAAATTCCAAGGTTTTTTATCAAACACAGTGACCGTTACTTCAGGAGTACCTCAAGGTAGCCATTTAGGTCCACTTCTATTTAATATATTAATTTCAGACCTTTCGGCCAAACTAGTGGGTGTATCACATATTGCATTTGCCGACGATCTTAAAATTTACCACGTTATCAAAAATATTTCTGATGTTGCATTACTTCAGTCAAACCTACATTCTTTACAAGAATGGTGTTCTTCCAATAAGTTAGAGCTGAACATTCAAAAATGCAAGGCTATTAGTTTTACACGGAAAAGATCTACTATTTTATTCGATTATTCTATTGATAATGTAACTCTAGAAAGGGTAAGCAGCATGACCGATCTAGGGATTCTTTTGGATGATAAGCTTAACTTCCATCTTCACTATGAGCATATGATTTCCAAGGCAAATAAAATGTTAGGATTCATTAAAAGAAGAGCTAAAGAATTCAGTAACATAGCGGTGACAAAATCTCTCTAAGATTCTTTAGTACGATCTATTCTAGAATACGGCAACATTGTTTGGAATCCTGTATTTCAAATACACTCCGATAGAATCGAATCTGTTCAAAAACAATTCCTATTATTTGCTTTGAGAAATCAATATAACCCTATTGACCATTCAATGCTACCTAATTATAATGTAAGATTAAATTCATTGAACATGTTAACTTTATCTTCACACAGGCAGATACTTTCATCCTGTTTTACTTTTGACGTTTTAAATAAAAATATTGACGTTCAGTTTTTGATAGATAGTTTTAAATTAAACAATGAAGTTAGAGTTACACGAAACACTAAGTATTTAATTGAAAATACTCATAGAACTGAATATGGAAGAAATGAACCAATTAACAGATGTTGCATTACATTCAACAAACACAGTAATCTCTTTTCAACACAAATATCAAGGAACACTTTCAAACAAAAATTAATACAAAAATTTGTTACTAACCTTACACAATAACTTTAACTTTCATAATATTAGATTACACTTCATATTGTACAAATTATTTTATTTTTACCTAACTGAGTTATATTAATTCAAATCTAACTGTGTTTTTGCTTTGTAAGCAATTTGTAATTTACCATATAGTCAATGTAATATTTTTTTTTTTATTTGCATTTATCGTGTTTTATTTTGTACTTGTTATTATTAAGTTTTAGACGTAAGATTTGTTATGTAAAAACCTTGTTTTGGTTATAATAATAAATAAATAAATAAATAAATAATAAGTGGAATAGAAAAGCTTCTATGTGGTATCACTATCGACCAAATACGGTCTAAGTGTGCCTTTTTGGCAGCCACCTTAACCTTACCTAACCTATATAATTAATTATATTTTATAATTTGAATCCTTCGTAGTATTGATAGATCGACAAAATTCTATCCAAGTGTGCCGCTTGGCTTCTTTGATGGCTTCCTTATATACTTTAGGAAATCTTTATAAGATTACTCGTATTTATATTTGAAGCAAATATTGAATAGAGTCAGACTTGTAATGCAGACTAAGTCTTCGCTCCACCAAAAGGGATAGGATTAATTGGACACGGACGACTGATTGAACACAAACTTTAAAGGCTATTCCCATAGCCTTTTCAAGAGTTTCAATCTTTGTATCCAGTTCTTTGATCGTTTCAATTTTGATGCTCGGTACATTATTTAGTTTTGACTGTATAATTCGGCTGAATTTAACCCAGCGACTTCTTTTAGGATTTTTGTAGAATTTGGAAATATTCATTTGAAGATTCACATCAAAAACTATATACTCGGGATCTGAATAGAAATTCTGTCTACACTCAGACCAGTTTGCAACTCCAATGATATTATTGTTAGTAGCTAAAGTTATGTTTATCAGCTCTTCCCACCCGTTATATCTGCCCGAACTTGAAAAGATAAAAGTTGGTGTGTTACCAACCACTATTACATATTTTAAGGTTAGTGTTAATAAGAAAATTGAATAATGACTCACCTCGTTCGTTGTTCTCCGAATCACATCTGATTAGTAGCTTGTCCTGCCTTGTTGCTCTAACAAGTTTTCGAACTTGCTCTCGTGGTGACGGATCGTCATGAGCTTTATATGCGGAGGAGATGTAGAAACTTTCTCCACCTAGTCCTTCTACTTTTACGAAGTCAAATCGGATGAGCTAAAATCGGAATGAAGACAAGCATTGATTTGTTTTTTTACTAAAATTCAAGCTCTAGGTTTATCTGCATCCTTTTTGTGAAAAAGATTGTAGTCTTTAAGACTAATGTTTATATTTTCCTCGCTGAGGAAAACCAGCAGACCATCCGAGGCACTTCTCGAGTGACTGAGATTAATCCACACTACCTTGGCATCATTACCTGTTTCCACACCTCCTTCACCTGGTGCCGGATTCTGTCTAAAAAGTTCTCTGTCAATCGTGAAATCTCTTCTCAGCTTAGAAGCTAGATCCTTCTCTGGATTCTCTTCGACAGTTGGAGCCCTGAAAATGTTTCGTTTGGCATACCTTATCCTCAACCTCATTCTCTAATAGACCTTCTCGATCTCCTCTAGGCACTCCTCATTTAATCTTTCCATTGTCCACGATAATGTTGGGTAACCAACTGCCCGCCTTAGGTATTTTTGGAATTTCCCCAGCCGGGTTAAGGCTGAGCTTCGCGACGAATTTGCTGAGGAAATCCAAAGACATCTGATCTTCGCACTTAATTTCTGCGTTTTTGATCTCATCTTGAAATCTATTACGCTTCTGGCCAGTTGTTATACCAGGAACACCTTACCCTTATCCTCTTGTACCTTTAGATATTCATCTAAATCCTAATCCTTATCCTCTTGTACCTTTAGATATTCATCTACAACAAGTTGGTACTTAACTTTAACCGCAGCGTCCTTCTCATGTACATGCTTTTTCATTCTCAGCTATCTTGTTGCAAAAGAAAAGCGCCCTGTTGTACTTTTCTTTCCCTCCCGATAGGGATTCTACCTGGACGTGGTGGGAGGGCTGAGTAGAATCAATGATCCTGTTGGCGATGTCGGAGATACTGTGTCATCCCTGGGGATTTCACAGTATCAGTAGGTTCAACCATACCGATAAGGCTGCAGGGGAGATCCGAAACCAAGAGAATCCCTCCACTTGTAAGCTAAGGTGTCCAGGTACCGTGCCGAGAGCTGAATGGTCAGTAAGTGGTAAAAGATAACTGGTCGCGAATGGTCTCCTCCGATGCTCAGGCAAGGTCGGTTGTATTAAGTGCCTTATCCCGGTAAGGCGGCAATGCCGGGATGGACCGCTTTTTCCGGCCACACTCGTGGGATCAAGAATGGATGGAAACTTAAAAAAAAAAGAAATGGAGAAGGAAGAAGTTGAGATGGGGAGCTCATCTGAAGATGAGATTTTAGCGTCTAGCCAAGAGACGCTAATTAGTGGCATTGCTAGTACCAGCCATAGTACACCAATGCCAGGTCAACCTAAAACTCTTGTCGTCAACAATGGCGCGGGCGGCAAGAAGAAAAATCATAAGAGACGTAAGTCCGCTGGCGTACTCATGAAGGAAAAGTACAACAGGGCTCTCTTCATTCTCAACAAGATAGCTGAGAATGAAAAAGCACGTACTTTTCATGAGAAGGACGCTGCGGATAAAGTTAAGTACCAGCTTGTCGTAGATGAATATCTAAAGGTGCAAGCGGGTAAGAACGGGAATAGGAGTATTCCTGCCACAACAACTGGCCAGAAGTGCAACAGATCTCAAGATGAGATCAATAACGCAGCTAAGAGGGCCAATAGAAAACGGGGGTCTAGCGCATTGGTACTAGGAGGTGTTAAGTGTGCGAGGGAACCCAAGGAGAAAAAAGCTACTTCTGAAGTCGGTGCCAAGAATAGGCAATCCTACAAAGAAGTAGCTATAAACCACCTGAACGTGGCACTGATTGACGGGATATCGAACAGTGGGAAGCCAATCACAGATAAATGGAGCGAGATAGAAGCCCATCTATCCGGGATGGTATTAGAACACGTTTTGGAGCACCCGGAAGGACCTCTCATATCGTTCGACTGCGGGTACGTGTTGAGAGGATGGAGGATTGTCAAATGAGAGGATCAGGTGTCTTTGGATTTCCTCAGCAAATTCGTCGCTAAGGCTAGTGATAAATGGGTTGGCTTGAAGCTCAAGCTTATTCCGGCTGGGGAAATTCCAAGGAGACCTAGGGCGCGCATTTGGCTACCAAATATGAGCATAGACAATGGAAAGGTTCTTCAATGTCTTAAGCTCCAGAATCCGAAGATCCAGATGGAAAACTGGAGGATAATAAAGGCTGAGGGGCCTCAAAAAAACAGTAAGTCCTTCCTGCTTTTGATAAATGAGGAGTGACTAGTGGAACTTGAGAAGGCTGATTATAGAATGAGGTTCGGCATAAGGTATGCCAAACTGAACATTTTCAGAGCTCCAGCGGGAGAAGAAGATCCAGAGGAGGATCTACTTTCTAAGCTGTTAGAGGATCTCACGATCGAAAGAGATCCTCTTGGACAGAATTCGGCACCAGGTGAGGGTGCGGTTAGGGGTAATGATGCCAAAGGTAGTGCAGATTAATCTCAGGCACTCGAGAAGTGCCTCGGATAATCTGCTGGTTTTCCTTAGCGAGGAAAACATAGACATCAGTCTCATTCAAGAACCTTGGGTCAGAGGTACTGAGATCAAGGGACTACATCATAAAGATTACAATCTTTTTTACAAAAAAGATACAGGTAAACCCAGAGCTTGTATTTTAGTAAATAAACAATTTAATGTTTTTCTCCACCCCGATTTTAGCTCACCCGATTTGACTGTCGTCAGGTTAGAAGGGCTTGGTGGAGATAGTCTCTACATCTCCTCTGCATATATGGCTCATGACGATCCGTCACCACCAGAGGAAGTTCGTAAACTTGTGCGAGCGACAAGGCAAGACAACCTACTCATCGGATGTGATGCCAATGCTAGGCATTCCCTATGGGGCAGTTCGGAGAATAACGAACGAGGTGAGTCACTATTTGATTTTCTTATTAACAGTAACCTTAAAATATGTAATAGTGGTAACAACCCACTTTTATTTTCCCAAGTTCGGGCAGATATAGTGGGTGGGAAGAGGTAATAGACATTACCTTAGCTACTAACAACAATATCATTGGAGTTGTAAACTGGTCTGTGTCTAGCCAGAACTCCTACTCAGATCACAAATATATAGTCTTTGAGGTGAATTTTCAGATGAATATCCCCAAATTCTATAGAAATCCTAAAAGAACTGACTGGGTAAAATTCAGCCGAATTATACAGTCAAAACTAATTCATGTACCGAACATCAAAATTGAAACGATAAAAGAACTGGATGCAAAGATTGAAACTTTTAAAAAGGCAATGGAAGTAGCCTTTAAAGTCTCGTGTCCAATTAGTCGCGGAAAGGAAACCTATCCCCATTGGTGGAATGAAGACTTAACCTACCTCAAAAGATTGACTAGATCTATTTTCAATATTTGCTACAAACATAAATACTGGCAAATTTACAAAAATTGCCTAAAAGTATATAAGAAAGCCATCAAAGAAGCCAAGCGGCATACTTGGATGGAATGTTGTCAATCTATTGAAACTACAAAGGATTCAGCTAGAATCTGTAAAGTTCTGTCCAATGATGGATCCTGTCCTTCCTTAATCAAAAGAACGGATGGGAGCTGGGCTAATTCTTCAGCTGAATCTCTTGAACTGTTAGTTAACACCCGTTTTCCCGTAGCCAGCAATGTTAACGGTAACGTAACTCCACCCAATGGAGAACCTGTAGCCCAAGGAACGTCATGGGATGAAGTAAGTAAAATTATATCTCAGGAAAAGGTTTCTTGGGCTATAAAAAGTTTCTCTCCATATAAATCGCCTGGCTTGGATGGCATAATTCCGATTATGTTGCAAAAGTCGTTAATACTGTCGACATCGTGGCTTGTCGCCATTTTCAGTGGCTGTTTAAAACATAATCATTTTCCCTGCAGTTGGAAGAGAGTCCGAGTAGTATTTATTCCAAAGGCAGGTAGAAGGGGCCACGAGTCTGCGAAAGACTTCAGGCCACTCAGCCTGTCCTCCTTTCTTTTAAAAACTTTGGAGCGCATTTTGGATTACCAGATTAGGCAACGCTTTGAGGGAACTCTAGTATCGAAATCCCAACATGCGTACTTAAAAGGTAGGTCCACAGAAACGGCTCTTCATGAAGTGGTCAGCACGGTTGAACACTCCGTTAAGTACAAACAATTTACCTTAGCCACCTTCTTAGATATCCAAGGTGCTTTTAACAATGTCAATATCCAATCTATTGAAGAAGCTCTAACCCAGGCGGGAACAGAGCAGTTTCTGAAGCATTGGATTATATCCATGCTGAATTCCAGAATAATTCACGCGAAATTGGGAAACAGCAGTGTTACTAAATTAGTCAACAGGGGTACACCTCAGGGAGGTGTAATATCACCTTTGCTATGGCTAATGGTTATAAACAAAATTCTAATGATACTTGCTGAGGAAGGAATAAAGGTAGTGGCGTATGCGGATGATGTGGTGATACTAGTATCAGGCCAGTTTATATCCGTGATTAGTGAGATCATGAATAGAACTCTAAGCAAAGGTTCACAACTGGGCCACAAGTTGTTGGCTAGTCAACTCAGAGAAGACTGAAATGGTACTCTTCACGACAAGATCCAAAATACCTACTTTTGTCCTACCGAAACTCAACAATTATACTTTAAATCTGACTACCAGCGCTAAGTATCTAGGCGTTATTCTAGACTCGAAGCTTTTCTGGAAATCTAACATTGAGCATAGAGTTAAGAAGGCTTGTGTTGCTCTCTATGCTTGCAATAAAACCATGGGGAAGAAATGGGGTATGCAGCCAAAGATGGCGCTTTGGACGTACACAGCCGTGGTTCGCCCAATCCTTACCTATGGATCGCTGGTGTGGTGGCCAGCGATGAATCGGAAATACAATATAACAAAACTAAATAGAATACAGAGATCGGCATCTGTGGGCATCACAGGAGCACTGCGATCGTGTCCGTCTGATGCTCTGAATACTATTTTATTTCTTTTACCCCCGGATCTATACATTAAGTATGTCGCAACGTCTAGTGCAGTTCGACTCAGAGAAACTGGGTGGTTTGCTACTAAACCATATGGCCACGGTAATATTCTGGAGATATTTCCAAGGGACTTTATACCAACCCTGACCGACTACACTATTCCCAAAATAAACTTCGGGAGTAATTTAGTCGTAGAATTTCCGTCTAGAGCGGAATGGAAGGGCGGTAATGTGACAAAGCATTTCGATGTCACTATCTTCACCGAGGGATCCAAGATGAAGGAAGGAGTTGGTGCTGACATTTTCTCGGAGAAACTCAACATTTCAAAATTCTACAAACTCCCCGACACAGCTAGCATCTTTCAGGCGGAGATACTAGCAGTTAGAGAGGCTGCTCGAATTCTGAACGAAAACAACACACAAATGAGAACGGTCGCCATTTGTGTGGACAGTCAATCCGCGATCAAGGCCATTAACGCGAACATCACAACCTCTAAGCTTGTTAGACAGTACCAAGAGGAAATTGCCCTAACAAGCGAAAGGTTAAACATAACCTTCTTATGGGTGCCTGGGCATAGCAATATTGAAGGAAATGAAAAAGCTGACGAACTAGCAAAGAAAGGAGGTACTAAGAACACTAACTCCCCGGAAAGTTACCGGAGAGTTAGTTGCCCAATCAGTACCGTCAAGGAACGGATCCTTTCTTTGTATATAGCGAAATCACAAAATAGGTGGAGCAATCTGAGCAATTGCACCATATCTAGAACATTGTGGCCCACATACAACAAAAGGAGATCAATCGAGTTGATATCCAAATCCCGCATAGACATAGCCAGACTAGTAGCAATAATCACAGGCCACTGGCCAGTGGGCACGCATGCGGCCAAATTAGGACTGCCACACAACACCTCATGCAGGAGCTGCAAAGAAGCAAACGAAAGTGAGAATCTAGAACACTTTCTTTGCAAATGTCCGGCCCTAGCTGGAGCCAGACGTCTCTCACTCAGCAAGCCGTTCTTCCACAACCTCAGCGAGCTTTCTAAACAAAAAATCAAAGAACTGATCTTGTATCTAAACCGCTCGGGTTGGATATAAAACCGCAAACAATCTAAAAACACGGGTCACATGAGTGCAGTGGAATCAAAATGGCGCAATCCAGTGCTAATTGAGGCCCTCAAGCAGCATCGTGAAGGTCACCACCATACCTACCTACCTACCTACACCAGGAGACTTACATCTCTTCTGATTTTTCTTCTTGTCATCCTTACCTTTGTTGCTGATAAGAGTGTTAGATTGAACTGGCATTGCTGTACTATGGCTGGTACTCGTAATGCCACTATTTAGCGCCTAGACACTAAAAACTCATCGTCTGATGAGCTCCCCATCTCATCTTCCTTCTCCATTTTCGTTTTGTTTTTGTTTATTTTTTATTCCATTTTTGGTCCCACGAGTGTGGCCGAAAAGAACGGTCAATTGCGGGGTTGCCGCCTTACCGGGATGATGAGGCACTTAATACAACCGACCTTGGCTGAGCATCGGAGGATACCATTCGTGAGAAGTTATCTTCACCACTTACTGGCCATTTAGCTCTCCGCACGGTTTGTACAAAAAATTAAAATTTTGACATTTTTATATTTTTAATTGAAAACGTAAAATTATTAACTCTTTTATATGAAAACTGATTTTTTTTATAGTTGGGGGCTGTCACTTCCAAGTCCCTGCTAATAATTTAAGCAATCCTATTTTTGAATTCGGCAGGTCAAATCAAAAAAAAAAATTTTAGATCATTTTTTATTAAAACTGAATTTTTTTATAGATTTCTTTTATATACACCAAAATAAAAGATGAATATATACCAAAATAAAAGATGAAATCAAAGCCAGAAAAGGAAGTGAAAAGGAATCATTCAAGATCAAAAAATTAAGGATCGAATTATTTTTACGGAAGTTATTCAACACTGAAGTAAGACTCTGCTCTTAAAAAATATAGTTACCCAACCAATATTAGTAGATTCATAGATGCAAGTATTAAAATATTAAATTTTTTTTATAGTTGGAACATTTAACGCCTCTTCTTTCACCAAAATTTCCAATAAAACCTTGCAAAAAATTAGTGTAACCAAGATGAGCTTAAGATATGATGAGTACAGGATACCAACAAAGAAGATTTCAATCAAATCACCAATAGATCAGTTAAAAATTTTTAAATAATTTATAAACTCAAAGCTAAATAATTAACTTTGGATCGCTTACACATATACAATCAAAAAGGACTCACATTCTATCTATCCGATCCGCATTCGATATTTACTGTGGCGTAAATTGAATCCATGTCGTTTAGCAGCTGTCATAACTGTAGAGTTAGACCTATACGGAGTAATAACTGTATTAGATAAAGAATATGCTGAACCATCAGTTGTCCACTGATTATTTGAAAAATACTTTGCACTACGTTTCGCTAAATCTAAAGTTGAGAAAATTTTAGCATAATGTATACTATCCGGATATCCAACAGATACATGACGAATCACAAGTTTATGATCACATGCTGTTTGGGGTTTTAAAGAATAAATATGTTTTCTCAATAAAAAGCAACAGAATTAACGACGTGAGTTTCTGCCAACTTTATTTCTGTACCATCGACAAACCCAATACAATAAGGCATTTCCTTAAAAAAATTCTTTAACGAGAATGTTTTTTCTTTTTTGTCAAGCCAATAAATATATGTATTTTTGTTTTTCTTAAATATTCTTCAAATATTCGTTTGGTAATGTTTTGTATAGTTTTACCACCTCCAATACCGAAAATTGCTCTTATTTTCTTAATAACAGCACTTTCGCCCGACAATCCCAATCTAAAGAGAACTATTGCCAGTTGCAAAGAAACAGGGAATTGAAACACGAACACATTTTATTAAAATTTTCATCCTCATTTATTATATTTACAAGAATTTGAAATTGTGCTCTGCTAACCCGCAACATCTGGCGGCGAAACCTGTCTTTATCAAAACTTGGAAGGATATCTTCACCGGATTCCGCAACGGTTTAAATTTTTTTTGTGCAAATGCAAACTTTTTTCATTCTCACCAACAGTTTTCATTTACACCATTATTTCAATTCGGCAAACGTGAATATAAACTGAAATGTTGAATGAATTCTAAACAGCGCCGACTGTCATTTCAACCTAAAAAAATAAATAATAATGTAAATTCAACTAAAAAAATTATATTAGAACATAATTAAATAAATTTTTAAAATTAAACAACATACTTGTCATTAGCAAAATCCACATTGCATTTTTACCAATTAAATTTTCCATTTTTTTTTATAAAAAATTAAAATTCTGTTTTTCTCGTTTGTTTTTTTCATTTGCATTTGCACCGATAAATACTTGGTGAAAAAACTTTGCACCGTGCAAACTGAAAGTTTCATTCGCACTCTTGCGGAATTGAAAATCAGTGGAAACTTAAAATTTGTACAAGAACTGTCAAAATTTTTTCATTTGCACAAACTTTTGCAAACTGCAAACTTTTTTCATTCTCACCAGCAGCGTGAATGAAAACTGATATGCTGAATAAATTATAAACAGCGCTGACTATCATTTCAGTACAATTACAAAATTTAAAAAATCTATAAAATATGCACAAAACAATTTAATGTTATAATACTAAACTATATAACTATATAATTTCCGATTTTTTTTTATAAATAATAAAAATACTGTCTTTCTTGTTCGCATTCTCATTTGCATTTGCACTGATAAATTCTTGGTGAAAAAACTTTGCACCGTGCAAACTAAATGGCAAATGTTTCATTCTCACGTTTGCGGAATTGAAAATGAGTGTAAACTGAAAGTTTCCACGAAAACTGTCAAATTTTTTCATTTGCACCGTTGCGGTATTCGGCCCTAAGCAACCGATTTATACCGAAATTTTATTCTTTATACTTCTTCGATTTGTAATTACAGTAATCAAAATTTTCTTCAGGGTCTTCCATGATTTCATCAACAGCTTTTTTTTGTTTTTCTTTTAAGTTAAGTTTTTCTTACAAGTTTTTTTTATTAATACAATAATATTTACAATTTATCTATAGATTTCACTTAAAACTAAAGACCTTAGCCGTAGCCGTGTGGTCGTACAATTTTTAAGAAATAAACGCCAAATTTAATTATTGAAATAAGATAAAAACACAAGAAAAATATAGAAACAAACTCACAAATTTATTTATATAGATTAATTTGTTACCTAATCTTATGTTTAAATAATACTATATTATTAATATTTTTCAATTTAGTTGGTAACTAATTGAAAGCTTTTAAACACTTATACAAACAGTTATAAGTTTGATTATTTGTTCTAAATAAACTTAAGTAGAAATTCGATTTATTTCTGGTGTTGTGATTATGGATGTGAATTGTGAAACATCCTATTCAATATAAAATTATGTTTGATTTTATCATTAATGATTTTAAATGCTACTATATACAATTCATATTTGCAAACGCTAATGAAGCTTAAGTACCGTTGAGTATATAGTAAGTTCGTAGGAAATCTTCTAGGATATTTATGAATAGTTTTGATAGCTTTTTTGTGCAGAACGTCAATTTTGTTTTCATTGGATATTGGTGACTTATGTATATTGAGGTATGTAATATTGGAGAGAATGTATGAGGAGTATATCATATACGGGTGACTATCATTAATGTACATACGTACCCTATGTAATATGAAGATATAAGGACATATTTTCCAAAGTATATGCACCTAGTCAATATGCACATCCATTTTAAATTAGAGTCTATAAAGAGACCAAAGTAATTAAAAGATTTAACAAGTTCGATTGGACTATTTTTGAAACATAAGCTGGGGTTCAAAATAATGTTGTTTTAAAACACAATAATCTTTGTTTTATTTTATATTTAGATTTAAACGATGCTTTTGCAGCCATTCTCCTATTAAAATAAATTCGCTTTCTATTGCAGTTTTAACGAAATTTCATTATTTTCAGCATTCTCTATCACAGCGTCATCAGCATAAAACTGTATTTCTCCTTTTAATTTTAATGACCACATCCTCTTAATGTATATTTTAAAAAGATTAAGACCTAGTATTGATACCTGCGGTACTTCTTCCAAGACTTCTTTTGAATCACTGAAAATCGAATTTAATTTTACTCTTTGAACTCTATTATTCAAATACGATTTAAAGAATAGTCTTTGATTTATATCAAAATTTAATTCACCAAGTATATGTACTAAAATATCAGGATCCTTACAGTCAAACGCCTTTTGTAGATTTAGAAACACGCAGCCTACATATTTTTTTTCATCATCACAACTTCTTGGAGGCCATTTAATGTCACAATTTCTTGAAATAATCGAATCTCCAAGTTTTTCTTGCAATAATTCGGTTGTTGCACGCGCTGTGTGGCACGTAGCCCCGTCTCGTTGGAACCAGATGTTGTCAAGATCAACTTCTTCCAATTTCGGCTATAAAAAGTTGGTTATTATCGATCTATACCGCTCTTCATTGATTGTAATGGTGTTACCAGCTTCATGTCGAAAAAAGTACGGACCGATGATTCCACCAGACCAAAAACCACACCAAACTGCCAATTTAGGTGAATATAATGTTTCTTCATGGATAATTTGTGGATTTTCTTCGCACCAGAATCGACAGTTTTGTTTATTTACCGCATCACTCAGATGAAAGTGAGCTTCATCGGGGAAGATGATTTTCTTAAAAAAATTGAATAATTTGCAAACGTTGAAATTGAATAATTTGTAAACGTTGTTCTTGCGTATATCTCTCCACGATGAAATTGTAAACATTACTGAATACAATGAAAACAAAAAGGCAGATAATGACATACTACAAATGGTTGAAACGTCACTTAGAAATCATATCACTCAAATTGGAAAACCCCATACAAGGAAAAAATTAAATAAAAGTTTTTATGAGGGTAGAAAAATTTTATGTATCTACATGATTTATTATTGTTTTAAAATTCAACCAAAGCGATTGAAATTAACTGAAAGGTAGACTGTATGCAGAATTTTTTTTATATTTATGTACCTATTTATACCTACGTATGAATTAAAAAAAAATAGACCTAAGTCGTAATTATACGTATATTCATCCATACGTACATTCATGTTTTAGTTTTGTGTAGCACATCGTTTTTTTTAACCAGTAAATATGGGAAAACGAAATTTAATTGAAACTTGGTAGAGAAAAGAAACTCTAGTATTAATTATAGAATTACAAAAATATGCGTTATTATATAACCCAATCGATCCTCATTACACAAACACAATTTGAAGAAATGAGACTTACCTTTGCATTTTGGAAGAAGTAACAAAATTAAAAAATATTACTGTTGAAGATATAAAAATAAAACTCTGCAATCCCAACTAGCTACAGAAAACCAAAAATTCGAATTATTTTACAAACCACTAATTGCTTGATTTTTTTTTATATACTATTCCACTGCTGATTATATACCAGGCAATCTTGTAAAAAATTTTAATTTAAGTTTGAACGAAATGCACCCGATAATAATATTCGTAAAATAATATTTACTATTTTCTAGTATTCTTTTCTTTTGTTTTTATTCAGTTCATATAAAAATTAAAAATATGACTTTGCTTTTTTAAACCCTTCACTTAAAGTATAGGGTATTTTAACTTTGGTATGGTATTTGTAACCACCAAAAGGAAGCGAGTTAGATATGGACATGTATATTTATTCTGAATCAGGATCACCTGTTGAGTCGATTTGGCGATGTCCGTCCGTCCGTCCGTCCGTACGCACGATAACTCAAAAAATAATGATGCTGTCTTGATGAAGCTTATACTATAAGTTAAGAATGACTAAAGTAAGGCGGAGATCGGGAAATCGGACCATGAATTCGGGTACCTCCCATACAACTCCCAAAACCGATTACGCATATCTTCGAAATTAATAAAGGTAGAGAATCAAAATTTGATACGAGGATATGTTTTCCTGAATCCCTGATATTCCGAAAATTTGAGATCAATTGGAGTGGTTGTTCGGGTACCTCCCACACAACTGCCAAAATCGAACAAGCATATATTCAAAATTAATAAAGATATAAACTTCAAATTTGGTACTAGGGTATTGTTTCCTGAATCCCTGATTTGTCCAAAATTTGAGATGAATTGGAGGAGCTGTACGGTTACCTCCCACACAACTCCCAAAACCGAACAAACATATCTTCGAAATTAATAAAGATAGAAACTGCGAGGGGTTTGATACGAGGGTGTTGTTTCCTGAATCCCTGGTTTGCCTAAAATTTCAGATTAATTGGAATGGTTGTTCGGGTATCTCCCACACAACTCCCAAGACCGAACAAGCATATCTTCGAAATTAATAAATATAAAAACTTGAAATTTGATATAAGAGTATTGATATAAGAGAGACCCTGTTCTGATAATGTCTCTAAAATTTGGGATGAATTGGGGAGGTGGTTGGGGTGCCTTCACACACTTCCCAAGACCTAACAAGCATATCTTCGAATTTAATAAAGTTAGAAACCTGAAATTTTTTACAAAGGATGTAAAAGCATTTATTTTTTTAGCTTATATTAAATACCTAACTAAAATAGCTTATGGATTTTTAATTTAATTTGAATTTTTTAGGTGTAGGGTATAAAAAAGTCGGTTGGATCGACTTACTGTTAAAACTCGTAAAACTTTTGAGCATGCAAATGATTAAATTTTTTAAAATGATTTTCACAGTTAATAGAAAATATTCCAAATTTTTTAAAAATAATATAATTTATTTTTTTCTACTGCAGAACAATAAGATCCTTCAAATTTAAGCTGAAAAATTAAATTTTTTCATACTAAATTGCCAAAATTTCGATCTTATTTTTTAAATTCTCTCAACTTTTATTTTTAAATAAAATATTTACACACCCATATAAATGTGAATTCCTATTTATTGTGACCGGCCAGTGTGGTGTGGAAATAAACGGTCGTTATGAGTTCGACTCATCACCACCCGTGTGGAGAAAGCCATTGAGACAAAAACTATTGTAAATTACAGTGTAACAAAATAAATACACATTTACTTTAGTTTCACAAATAGTTATTTTTTTATTTTTCTCCTACTTAAGTTTCGACATTTACGTCATCATTCAGGGAGTAGCATTTAAACTAAATAAAATTTTTATAATTTGTTAATCAATTTATTATTAAGTATAAAAAATATTTTTTTTAGTAACTGAAAAATGCATTTGAACATACATATTATTACATATATTTCACATAAATTTTACGAAAAAACTAAAAATTAAACGAAAATTTACATATAAACCTACATATTATCACATATACATATGTAATAATATATACATAATAATATATACGTATATACATAATTTTTTTTTTCCTTGCCACTCCAATGAGGAGTATAGGGCATCCACTAAGTCATTTATTATTCATATTTGACTAAGCTTCAGCTTCTTGAATCATTATTTTCACTAAGCCGTTGATTACTCGGCTGTAACTATTGTACAAGAAAGACATTTCTTTCAATTCTACGCCATCTATTATCTTATACAAGAATTATGGTTTATTATTACTTTATTATATAGCTACTACAATATGATATTAATTATAATTATTTCCTAGTAATAATTTGCTTTGTATTTAATATCATTTGACGTAAGAAAAATAATTTCTGTTTTTTATAAAATTAGTACATATATATATATGTAATAATATGTATGTTTATATATAAATTTTCGTTTAATTTTTAGTTTTTTCGTAAAATTTATGTAAAACATATGTAATAATAAGCATTTCTCAGTTACAAAAAAAAATAAAACACAACACAATTACGAGAACTTCAATGCATAGAAATTAAAAGTGTAATAGTTTTTGTTTGATATGTACCTTTTTCAATGTCAAGGTCAAGGCAATGTCAAGTAGGTAAAGAGGCAGTCTGTCATGGGAAAAAATCATGCCATATCGCACCGATATCGCACCACCTACATTTTGATTGATAGGTTTAATATAGGTTATTCTTGGTTAGTAGGTCAAAAACTTGTTTTGATTGTTTTGGTTTGGGTTGCAAGATAGCTTATAAGTGTGGGTTGTTAATTTATAAGTTCCAAGTGGTTGTATCGTAGGAAGTGGTTGGTGGTGGTTGTGTAGTAGGTTGTATACAGGAAGGTACTGTGCACTGGTACTGTGGAAGTTGTCAGGCAAGTTTAATGATCTGAACAAGTTTAGGATATTTAGGTTTTTTCAATAAATTTATTGGTACTTTGTAATAGGATATCATACAAATAGTAAGAAAATAATTTTTTTTTTAAGTCAAATCAATTTTTTATTTTTTCTTCGCATGCTTAATAAAATATATGTAGGTAAAAATAGATATAAAAGAATTGAAACAAAACTTGATTTTATTATTGCATAAAAATATTCATAGATACTTTTGAATGTCAAGATGAAAAATAATAAAATAAAAACGTAAACAAGAAGTACAAAGTGTAGTTCATTTTTAGTTTTGTTTTATTAAAAGAAGATTAATTATTAAAAGTTGTTATTATGGTTTTAAAGTTGCAAAAATAAAAATAAGAAAAATATGTTTTTTTTAGAATATGTGTTGTTTCTCATTGTACTATATTTTGTTATAAATTGTTGTAATACCTTGAACAACTAAGACTTATGTACATTAAGTATGTACTTGGTGTAAAATAAGTTGTAAAAACTAGTTTGACTCTTTCAAACAATTTAAAAACTTATAAATGCAAATGCAAAAAAAGAAAAATTAAAATAAGAACTAAAAGAAAATAAAAAAATTATGAAATTATATGTGCGTCTGTTATATAAGACTTCTTTTTTTTTTCTATTCTATAAGAAGATTGAAAAATAACCGGAAATCTTTCATATACTTTATTGTTTGTATTGCACTTTGTTTTATGTTGTTTTATGTAGCAGAATGAGAAATTAAAGGTTCTAAAAAAGTTGTTAAGACCCTTCCATTCAGCATGGCTATAACGCCAAACTAATTTTTTGGAAGGGGACCTCTGGTTGGAGATCGAGCTTAGTCGGAAACTTATGATAATCAAACAATCGTCGGAATTACCCAGGGGGCAACCAACTGAAACAACATATTTTTCAGGGTGTGTGGTGAGAAACAGATCTCTTGGTGGTGACCTTCAAGATCGGTACGATTCGGCATCCTAGTGGGATATTTAACAAGTTGAGAATGGTGGAACAGTGTGGAGAATAGTTCAACTTGTTTCCCAAATTGAGTTTTGACTCGGCGAGAAGTTGCTAGAAAAATGAAGCCGGTCTCTGTTAAAAATGCTGAAATCTCCCAAACATTTCAGTTTCTGGAGATGTGTCTAAAATTTCATTGATCGATAGATTTTCAATTTCCATAGCAGTTTCTTGTTCATCTGAGTTGGGCGATCTGTATTGGAAACAGAAATGTATGACATGTTTCTCAAACAAGATGTTGACCCAAATATAGTGGAAAGTTGGGCTAGAACATTTATATTTTGAAAGTGTGTTGAAAGTGATGCCATTTTTATATAGACAGCGATAGCTCTTTTGAATACGAAGTGTGAAATAAGTGTGTAGCCGGTAACATTAAAGTTATCATTGTGGCTACTAACTTGTGTTTATAGGGCTAAGATTGCTAGTTTAAATAAACCTAGATGGCAATCGACAGCATGAAAATTAACATTAAAATTCGTAATTTTGTTGGAAAACAATTTAATATAAAACAAAAAATCAAAGTAACAATAAAATTAAAATACAGTTTAAAATAACAATCAAAATTAAAATGAAATCAGAGTTGAAAATGTAGTTAAAATCAAAATTAGACTTGAAATCAATTTTCAAGTTAACCAAGATCTAAATCTGAATTAAAATAAATTAATGTATAAATTAAGATTAAGCTAAAAATTAAAATTTACAAAAAAGTTAAAATCTATTCAAAACTAAAATCAAAATCAAAAGCAAAAGTGCAAGATTTAAATAACCCGAGCTTGACAACACTTAAAAATAAATTATTATTAATATTAATATTAATACTTCAATATCAACATTAATTTTTTAATATTTTAACATTTTTAAAATAATTTTTTTAATTTATATTTAGTTTATATTTTAACCGGAACTTTATAAAAACTTGTCTCAGGCTTTGTTTTAGACCATAAAACGACAATACAAAATTGGACATAAATCGGAAACAAAAATTTTTTGAAGGCCCGCCAGGTCTAATCCGGGTAATTTATTGCAACCAAATTTCTTCGGTGCCCGCCTAAAGCTAAGAAGAACATTTGTACAAATTTTCAACTCAATCGGTCAAAACGTTTAGGCAGGACAACTAAAAAACCAAAAAGCTTTAAAAGGCTCTCGGGCCGCAATGGATTAATTAACCGATATAGCCTATAACTCCTTCCGGGCTCGTAGAAATGTTCCTGCAAAACTTGATTACAATCGGACTGGTTGTTTTTACGTCAATCCAGCCCAAACAAACAGAATTTCCTTATTTATTAGATTTGTAGTTACACTTATCAAATGATATCATTCATTAATAAACATTTGTTTTTGTAATACGCATCACATTAAATTTTTATATGTTAGAATTTATATTATATTTGTTATTGTTATACTACAAATTTGTCACTTTTTTTCTTTCGTTCAATTTTTCACATTAATATTACACATGAATTATGTATCAAAATTACATAAATGCATTTCTTATATAACTTAAACATATGTTATAACAGATTTCTTATATATTTTAAGCATATGTATATTAAAGATATATTAAGGTTAATGACCTACATTTCTTTAATGTGATGTCTATATAAGTAATTTATAACGGATCAATCGTCTTTTTTTTTTATAATTTTAAAACCGTTGAATAAAGACTGGATTTCATTAGATCGTTTCATATATCGGTTTTCATATATCCATGAAAATGTTGACCATAAGCAGAAAATACAAAAATGATATGTGTTTGAAAGAGATAAAACTAAAAAAATATCTATGAAACATTTGAAAATATCCAAGAAGGTAACTATAAATATCCACGAAAATATGTTCTCCACGAAAATATCAACGATATGTATGAATATATTTTGCTAGAAATATCGTGGATATTTTTAATACATACGCAAAAATTGTATACAGTTTTTACACTCCAAATTCAACCTTTTCTCAATCAAATTCAACCTTTTCATAATCAAATTCAACCTTTGTAACTCAAATTCAACCTTTTCATAATCAATTTTAAATTAAAATTAATTTTAATTTTAATTTTAAATTTGTTACAATAGTTATGCGTTTTCTTTTTATTTATTAAAATTAATATTTGATAAAAAATTAAATATTTAATTTTTTTTTTAATAAAATGTTGAATTTGATTTGCAAAATGTTTAATTTGATTATGAAAAGGTTGAATTTGAGTTACAAAGGTTGAATTTGATTATGAAAAGGTTGAATTTGATTGAGAAAAGGTTGAATTTGGAGTGTAAAAACTGTATCTTACAAAAAAATTTCACACTGTCATGGTATTTCTCCAACGGGTTGGGAAAAAAATACCCGCAGCAAAAAATGCTTGTGGTATGAGTCCACTAAAATTCCAACTAAAATGCAGAGGCACTAACCCAGAATGGACGGCTATTTGGTCTTCGTCGGTTCCCGAAGGACCGGCAGTTAAATACCTGGTA
This sequence comes from Poecilobothrus nobilitatus, assembly GCA_947095535.1. Lineage (NCBI taxonomy): Eukaryota > Metazoa > Arthropoda > Insecta > Diptera > Dolichopodidae > Poecilobothrus > Poecilobothrus nobilitatus. The sequence goes on from OX352772.1 coordinate 143,251,737, forward strand.
GTAGGTATAAAATATAAATATATAATAAAAATATGAATAATAATAATAAAAATATAAATCTGGTAGGGATATCTACCAAAAATTCGGCAGAGCCCACGGCTGTCGACGTGGGCTTGGCTAATTCTAAAAGAGATTTGATAAGTCATGTTAAAAATCTTGTTAAAAATCAAAATGGCGGTTTAACGTAAATGTCCCATTTAAAAAGGGCGGATTGGTCATCACCAGCCGTTCATAATCAATGCAGCGGCTTAGTGGGAATCCAGGCTAATCCAGCCCACTATTAATATTACTGGTCAAAAAAATTAAGAAAATCATGAAAAGAATAAGTGTAATGACAATTACAGAAATATCTATGAAGGTAATTTAAATGCAAGTGATTTGCAAGATAATAAAAAGTTTCTCTTCAGAATTAGCGAACTTGAAAAATTATGTAGAGATTAAGAAAGTGAGATATGCATTCTTCGAAAAGAAAATTAAAAATTAGTAAAACTATAAGGAGTACAGTAGAATATTTTATAGATGAAGAAGAATTGGATCGGGAAACCGACTGGATTCTGAAAAGAAACTCCAAAAAAAAAAAGCAGATAGGTCTCCAGAAATAAGTCCAGAATCTGTGAATAAAGTAAAAGAGAATAATGGGTTACCAACTACCAAAAAAGCTTTTACTAGAAAAATAAAATCTCTTCAGGTTAAATTAAGTACAATGAAATAAATATTAACTATAAAGTCAACATGATGAACTACCATCAATTGAAAATTAATGTTGATAAAGAAAGGGAATACAGGGAAATGACAAAGCTAATAAATGAAACTAAATTAGAATGATACACGTATGAAAATAAGTTGACCAGACCAATCAAAGTTATGGCTAGGAATTTGCACACTTCATGCCAAACTGAAGGCATAAAAACTGAATTTGAAAGCAGGAGTTTCAAAATCCTTGAATTTTCAAATAAAATTAAAAGCTTTTTTTAGCTTAGTTAACTATAGTTTATAATAAAGAAACTATATTTCGATTACCTTTATTTATGTTAACATTTGAAAATACTGAAGACATAAATAAAATTTATAAAATAAAATTTATTCAGCTCTTAGAAAAAGCAATCAGATTCCTCAGTGTAAAAAGTGCCAAAGATATGGCCATACACAAAAATTCTAGATCAATGTGTAAAATGCGCTGGCGCAGATCATATATCGCGTTAAATAATTTGGTTTTTGTTGTTGTGAAATAAAATTTAAAATTTTCTTTCAATAAGAAAATTTGTCAACAAATTTTCTCATATTGTAATTTAATTCTGGTCAATCTATTATTTTGTCAATTTTCCCATTCTTTAATTCTTCGGACAAAAGAAATCGCGCTTAATATTTTTAATATTTTATAAATACTAACGTTCTTTCAATTAAAAATCAGTCTTATAAGTTTATCTTCCTCGGTTCCTTCTTTAATAAGGAATATATAACAATTAATATTATATATTTAAATAATAAACTAATATTAAGTAAAATATTTAAATAATAAAAGAAATATAAAACACCAAATTTTATGTTTTGTTTTTAATATTTTAATATTTTTTTTTTGATTTAACATCAAATAAAAATAAAAGTGGCGCAGTCGGTAGGATTACCGACATTATATTAACATTAACTTTACTTCAGTTATAAGTGATTGGTGTAGTGTCTTCTATTAAGGAGTTAATCGGTATTCTTTAATAACAATTTGTTAAAAATAAAAATAAAAACAAAGTAAATAAAAACTTTTGGTGCAAATAACAATAACTAAAATAAAAAAAAATAAAACAATATAAACAATATTTTTTTAAAAAAGTGATAATTTTGAATCAATTTTGAAACATTCAATTATGAAGACAGAAAAAAAAACAAAACGGCAGCATTTAATGATATTGCAAAAGAAACTCGCTCAATACCGGTGTTTTCTCGGAGCGACACTTATTCACTTTCTTCGAATATATCGGAAATCGACACATTATTGAGCCTGGTTCAAAAAGAACCAGGAAGAGGCTATATTAATAGAATATTACACTCTAAAATCCAAGGGAATGGCGCTATGAGCATCCGGCGATTACAAAATCCAACGTGGGAACAAGTTAAATTCCAGCTCATTAAATCTTTTGGCGTAGCAGAAAGGTATCTAAAGCTTAAAGAACAAGTGGATCAAATTCCAGATAAAAATGTAAGTCAAATTTATTCTAAATAAGCTATAGTATTAGAAAAATTAAATATGAAATTTTTACTGGATCCTAGTCAACCTGGAGAATTCCAGCGCATAAATAATGAAAGGTCAATTTTAGATAAATTTCTAAATAAAATTGACAGGGTTGATTCCATGTTTATTAGGGCCAGGAATTTAAATACATTAGAAAAAGCATATCAAGCCTTAATCGAGACGGGTTTTAATAACAATAAAATTTATAATGACTCATATAGACCTAAAGAGCATCATAATAATTTTAATAATAATGCTTTTTCAAACAATAGTAATAAAATTCACAATTTTAATAATTACTATTCTAAAATTGCTTAAAGAATTCTACAATTTTAATAATAACAATAACAGGACTAATAACAATCCTGCTATTAATCGTTTGCATCATACTAACAATAGAAACAATTTTAATAATTCTAACAGTTATAGAAGTAACCAAAGGTTCAATTCTGGAAACAATAGGAACTATTATAACAATCCTGATCCAAATGCAATGGATGTGGATTATTATAACTCCAACTCAATGGATTTAGAACATAATATGACAAAACGCGTTGAAAATTTTCCTTTAACGCCTCCAACAGTAGACTACCTATAACAACTCTGACTATAGAGGGAAAAAAAATAAATCGCCTAATAGACACAGGAGCAGCTACTTCTATTATAGACCATAACATTTTTCCCTCAAAGAGATATAATAAATTATTAAACCCTATAGAATTGCAAACTATTACTGGTAGTTAAATTATTCATAATGAAATTATAACAAAAATACCAGACGAATTCAATGAGTGTACTTTAATGTCATGGAAAGTAACTAACCTTTCTAATAAAAAATTTAGTGCTATTATAGGCCTAAATTTACTTTCTCCAATTAGTGCAAAAATTTACCTACTTAATGGAAAAATTATGGTGAACAATAAAGCTACCAAATTTAATTACGCCTATCCCACAATAAATATATACCAACTAGAACCGTTAGATTTAAACAATCATTACTTATTTGAAGTATTACGAAACAACAACTTAAATAAAGAAGAAGAAAGATAAAACATATTTTAAACAAAAACAAACATTAATTTTTTAAAGATGGGGATAATTTAACTTGCGTAAATGATGTAAAAAATCAAATAATAACTACTTGTTCTCAACCAATTTACAGTAAAATATACAGACTCCCTAAAATTCATGACAAATAAGTAAATAAATAGATAAAAGAAATGTTGAGACAAGATATTATTCGACCCTCTAATAGTCCATACAACAGCCCTATATGGGTGGTTCCCAAAAAAAAAATAATAGTAATTGACTACCGCAAACTAAATGAAATCACAGTTAATGATAAATTCTCTATTCGAAACATCGAATTCTTATTTGATAAACTTGGTCGCGCCCAATACTTTTCGACCTTAGGTCTTGCTAAAGGTTTTCACCAAATTTTGGTTGACGAAAAAGATAGGGCTAAAACCGCATTCTCAACACCACAGGGTCATTTTGGATTTAAACGAATGCCGTTTATAAATAAAATTTGTGTCGTCTATCTTGACGATATTTTGATATTCTCAACATCTCTTCAAGAGCATGTTGAAGCAATAACAGAAATACTAAGCAAATTAAGGGAACATAACTTAAAGATTCAAGTTGATAAATACAATTTTTTTTCAAAATTGATTGAATATTTAGAACACATTTTAACTCAAGAGGGTATAAAGCAAAATAATAAAAAAATTGAAATTATTAGAAATTTAGAACTTCCAAAAACTCGTAAGCAAAGAAAAACCTTTCTTGGAATAACAGGGTACTACCGCAAGTTCATAAAAGGCTATGCCAAGGTAGCACAACCCCTTACAAAATACCTTAAAAAATATAGTAAGATAAATGTAAATGACGTACTTTATAAAGACTCTTTTAACAAACTTAAGCACTTAATTACAAGTACACCTATTCTACGTTACCCGGACTTCAAAAAGAGATTTATTTTAGTAACATACGCATCAAACTATGCTATTAGTGCAGTGTTACAACAAGATGGATACCCTATTTGCAATGCGAGCAGAACGCTAAACGAACACGAAACTAATTATTCAACAATCGAGAAGGAATTGCTTGCCATTATCTGGGAAACCAAATATTTCAGAATTTATTTGTACGGTACAACATTTACAATTAAAACTGACCATCGACTATTAGTTTGGCTTGGCGAATAAAAATAAATGAATATGACTATACCATCTAATACGTTAAGGGAAAAGACAACAAAGTCGCAGACTCCTTGAGTCAAATTGACTCAAACAAATTTGAAATAAATACTTTAAATAAAAAACGTCTAATACATCCCATTAGCTCAGTCTGGAATGAACCACAGACTCTAAAACGTATAAAATTATACGGTCATATAAAGCCAAAGGAAGTTAAATCAAATAAAAAATTTAAAATAACACCCATCAACCCAGTCTGGAATGAACCCGGCCAGACCTTAGACCATATGAGATTATACACAAATATAAAAACGAAAGAAATAGGAGTAAATGTTTCAAACAAAAATGATTCTGAGCTAGCAACTATTCATAGTGGTGCCGAAGATATGGGTGATCACATTCCTATCTCAGAAAATATTATTAACAAATACCATACTCAAATTCATTTAGTCAAAGAAAAATATAAATCAAATACAATCATTTCAGACAAATCTATATTTCTGAAAGTGATTTAATTAATAATAATATTTTAAATGATCTATTAAGAAGATATATAAGAAAAGGTACTACAATTTATTCTGAATTAGAAAACCCAAAGTATAGCATTTTACAACGAAAATTAATTGAACTATTTTCTAATGATCAAAATATAAATATGTCAACAACTGTGATATTTGTAACTTAGCAAAAAATGACAGAAAACCTGAACAAAACAATTTTGAAATCACTGAAACCCCTTCAGAACCCAATGAAATAATACATGGAGACTTATTTTTCTGTTACAAGGAAGTTTATTTAAGAATATTAGACAAATTCACCAAACATCTTGTGATTTAAAGATTAAACGATCAGAATTCGATTACAATAATACAAACTCTAAAAAATAGATTTGCAATATTCGGTAAATCCAAAAATTCGTATTCGATAATGAATTCAATACCATTAATATAAAAGACTTTTTAAGGGTAGAAAATATAGAATCACACTTTACTTCTCCTCGATCTCATACTGGCAGCCCGCCTATAGAAAGAATTCATGGAACCCTAAATGAGCACTTGCGTATTCTAGAAGCTCAAAAATCTAAATTCACCCCACCCCAAATGCCGCGGAAACCTACAATAATAGCATTCATTCAGTTACCTTAGAAAAACCTATGGATTTCCTAAAAAACAAAGTTACTAATTTAGATATTATCAAAGAAAGATTGAATAAAGTAAAAATTAGTACAATCGCAAAATTAAATGAAAAGGGAAAACCATTCTCACCAGAAAATAAAGCCGAAATACTTATAGAAAACCCCGAGGCAGTTCACTATAAACACCTACATAAATACATTAAAATAAAAACTAAACTTGATAATAATAGGCTAAAAGTTTTTAGAAATAAAAACATTCACCCAACAAGAATAGAACGAAACTTTAAATTCTTTACAGGAAATCAAGACAACAATAAAAACAAAAAGAAAGCCAATCCAGGTCAGACTTCTTATATAACTAATATAACTTATATAACTAACTATATTTCTATTAACACTATATTAACAAAAACGCAATTAATATTCTATTCCAAAATCCTTGACATAATAGATACGAACGAATTTCAGTCAACTTTAGACGAAATTAAAAATAACTTAAACATAATTTTCTCATTAGAAACCGATTCTCTTCTAATCAAACAACTTCAAGTTCAAATTCAAAAGACAGAACATAGTTTAAAAACAATAACTCTCTTTCGACGAAAAAGAGGCTTGATAAATTTTGGAGGCAAAATTGCTAACTGGCTTTTTGGAACAACAACACATCGAACAACACCCAAACAACACCGACATTAATGATCATCTTTCAATAACGAATTTAAATAACCAAATTAAAATTAATACAGATCTTCAAAATAATATTAACACTTTATTTATTATATTTTTTTAACAAAAATCGCATAATGCGAAATCAAGTATTGACTTTACAAACTTTAAATCACACAACAGATATTACTAACAAAAGTATAAAAAATATGTATTTCTTATCATTACTAACCGACATTAACCTATTAAATTCTGAAATAGATAAAATTCAACAAAATATTATGTTTGCAAAACAAGTCATTCAATTTTAATCGATGAATTTAGTTTTTATTTATTTATTTATTTATTATTTGTACCGAACTGGCATAAATGTCAGCCGATATTTTTGGGGCTCTTTGCCTATTAGACATGTGGGTCAACTATATTGCATTTGATTCTTTTTATTTTGATTTTTTGATTTTTACATTGTTGTTAAATGTTGTCCCATATTCTAAAGTTTTGCAGAACCACTCTTGTTTTCTCTATACAGTGACCTTCATTGCTGGCTAACGCTTCCAACGGGAATATGTTGTGCTTCCAGAATCTAGTGGTTTCTGGGCATTCTAAGTATATGTGTTCCACTGTTAGTCTTTCATTACAGAAGAAACAACGTGGCTGAATACTGTTGTCGAACAGGTGTTTGTGGGTTGCTAGTGTGCATCCTACCCTTATTCTGCTAAGTTTTACTCCCAGCTTTCTGTTGTTATTGAGAAGATTTGTATTGTTTGCGTCAGGACTATGTTTACTTCTGAAAATAATGGTGCTGTTGTTTATAGTCTGTCTTCTGTTTTTTATTTTGTTGTTGATTTCTTTGTGGTCATATTTTAATGATTTTACTGTAATTGTAAGAATAGGACTTATAATGGCCAATTTGGCTTCTTTATCAACAAATGTATTCCCTGGGATCTCTATGTGTCCCAGTATACAGGTGAGTGTGATGTTACCCTCTCCTTGGATTATTGCGTTCGTTATATCCAGTATAGTTTGAGTTTTGTTGCATGTGTTTTAAACAGCTTTGACTACACTCAGACAGTCTGTCAAGATGTTGTATTTATTTTCACTCTGTTTGGTGATGTTTATTGCTTCCCATGTAGCCGTCTCTTCACCGACAAAAGCTTGACATTGGTTCGGTAGTATTGCTATTTTACGGATGGTGTTTGCGATCGTAATCGCTACGCCCACTCCGTACTCTGATTTAGAAGTGTCGGTGTATAATTCAGTTTTCTTTTCTTCTAGTTGTATTTGTTCATTGAAGAGTTGGATGTATGTCTCATTACTTGTGCTACTTTTGTTGTAGATTGAAAGGCTATCATCGGCGTAATTTCTCCAATTTTCCCATGTGTGTTGGTTTATTGTTTCTATTGTTGGCGCAGTTATTTCTAATTTTAGCTTTAGCCATTTTGAAATAGCTCTATCTAGTGCCGAATTATTTGTAAGATTTGTACAGTTTTCTAATTTTGCTTTTACTAGTCGGTGTAGTGGGTGATTGTATGTTATGTAGCTTTTAGTAATATTTTTCATGGCGCTTGCGTAGCGGAGTTCTAGTACCGTCGGGAATCCTGACTCTGTGATTAAGGCCGGCACTGTGGTGCAAGTTGTTTGTTTTCTGGATTGATTTCCTAAGCTCCTTCACATGTTTATTGTATTTCAGGTTTTTGCTGATGGTGATTCCTAACAGCTTCAAATGAGACTTTTTCTCAATTATGATGTTATTTTGTACAATGGTGGACTTAATGCAGTTTCTTTTTTTGCGACAAACGTGCACTGCTTCGGTTTTACTTGGTGAAACTATCGCACCATGTTCGCACTTTTGCCCATGTTTCTAGTTTTAATAGAGCATTATTTATGACGTTTTGTCTTAGTCCGGTTTTCGCTTTTGCCATCAAGATTATGTTATCGGCATAAAAAAATTTTGTTAATCTTGGTATTACATTTAGTTCTTTAGCTAGAGAAGCGATGTATATATTGAAAAGATGTACAGAAAAGAGTGAACGCTGTGGAATGCCATTCTTAAGTTCAAGATGCTTGCTGTAATATCCGTTGACTGATACCGCTATCTTCCTGCATTAGAGGAAGTCTTGGATGTAGTTGATTATTTTCTTTCCTGTGCTCCAAATATTTAGTTGTCTTAGAACGCTTTCTTTTGTGACCCTGTCAAAGGCTCTTTCGAGATCACACGAAACTATATCTACGTGATCACTTACCGCCATTGCTTCACCTAAATAGTTATCGACTTCTTGTAGCAGTGTTGTTGTACTATAATGTTCTCTAAAGCCTTGAATTTCGTTATCTACCTTCTTATTTAACCACCAATTTAGGCGTTTAGCTACCATTTTTTCAATCAACTTGCTGTAGATAGCAGTGAGATATATCTGTACCTCTCTTGGTGCTGTGGGTTCTTACCTTTTATATAGGGACCAGTTTTGCCATTTTCCAGGCTTGTGGTATAAGATCCTGTCTGTATAACTTGTTATAGAGGTGGTTTAACCTGATATGAAATATGGGTCCAGCTTCCTTGAGCATACTGTAGGATATTCCATAAAAACCGGGAGTTTTTCCCTTAAAATCTTTTAATGTATCCAGTATTTCTCCATTGTAAAATCATTGTCTGTGACCGATTTTGCTATTTTTCTGGTATTAAGACTTCGAATTGTTGTAACTTCTCTAACGCTATTGCTTTAGTTTGCACATTTATGCACTAGGTGTTTATCTATTGCTTCTGGATTTGTTGTTATGTGATTATCAATATCCAGCATCATAGTTCCTCTGGGTGATTTTTTGTTTATAATCTGTTTGACCTTAGCCCACTTATCTTTTTGATTGTTTCCATCTATGCTGTTTGCAAACTCTTCCCAGCATTTTTTCCGTTGTCTTCTTATCTCTCTTCTAAGAAGTCCGTTTTGTTTCTTAAGGCGAATAAGTGTGGGTTCGTTTGGGTTTCTCTTATATGAACGCCAAATTCTTTTATGTTCTTTCTTGAGTTCTTTCAAAACATTGTTGAACCATTTGGGTTGGTTGTTATCTTCTTTGGGCATGTAAGCGGGATGGAGTGAGTAGCCGCTTTTCTTATAGTTTTTGTTAGTGTGGCTGCCTCTTTATTGATGTTGTTTGTGCAGGGTTTTTCGCCTAGTATTTTATCTATAAATTTTCTATATGTTTCCCAATCAGCTTTGTCTTCTTTGAACCTCCTTTTTTGTTTTGACTGTTATTTTGATGTTGTTGATTGACTTGACTAGAATAGGGTGGTGGTCGTAGCCTTTTGGGTTTTCTCCTACAAGCCAGCATAAATTGTGAGAAATGTTGATGTGAGCAATGATAAGGTCTGGACAAGTGTGTGGTTCTCTGGGACTTATGAATGTGGACGAGCCATCATTCAGAATACATAGCGCTGGGTGATCATTGGTCCACTCTTCCATAATTTTCCCTTTCTCATTTAAGTAAGAATCGCCCCATATTTGGCTCCTAGCATTCATATCGCCATGAATAATGTATGGTGTGGAAATCTGCTTGTTATTTCCTCTAGATCGTGTCTATTTAATTTTACACCATTTTGTAGGTAGACGTTGACAATTGTGGTGTTTTTTGGAAGACTCGGTACCTCAGCTTTAATGGCAATCACCTGGATGCTTGTACTTATTTTTACTATTTCGTGTTTGATACCATTTTTAATTAACATGCCTACTCCTCTTACTCTGTTGTTTGTGCGTGGCATTATGCATATGTAGTCTTTGAAGAATTCAGGCGGGTTTTCCAGCCTGTTATTTGTTTCTTGGATAGCTATTATAAGAGGTTTATACTTTACTATTAGCAGTTCTAAGTATGATCTGTTTCTCCAATATCATTGTATATTCCACTGGAGTATTAGGTGATGATTGTTTGTTGTAATTGGCATTGTATTTCAGTTTCTGGTATTTATATTTGTAACTTGTGTCATATCTTGGTTTTATAATTTTGGGTGGGTTATGGAATTATGGAATTTTATTAATTTACTATGTCTTTGTCTGCTTCTTCAATTTCGTCTTGTAGTGTTCGAATAGTTGCGTGAAAGTCAATGCGGTCTGCTGCTTTTGGAAATTTTTATAAGTACCTTTCATTTTCTTGAATCCAAATTATTGATTTTTTGGTTTTATCGTTAACTAGCTGCAGTTCTGTTTCTTTGCGCAGAGTTTGATTTATACTTGGTTTCTTTTCTTTTGCACTTGTCATTCGGATATGGAATTTGCTAAAGTCTCCGGTATCTTGAATAACACTGATTTTTCCACTTGCCCTTTCGATCCATTCTTCAGTTTGTTCGATATATGTATGGAGTTTAGCATTACTTTCGAAATATATGATTTCTTTTCTAAGTCCGTCTTTGGGCTTTGAAAATCTTCAGTGCTGTCTTTGTTTATTTATTGAAACATCTCAGTGTCTAATTAGCTTTCGTTAAAGGTTGGGGTTATTTTTTCATTGCTTGTTAAAACTATTTGTTCCACTTCCATTGGTGTGATTTTGTTATTTGAAGCATGTTTAGTTAATTTAATTTTTGGTGCGTTATGTAATTGCACTTTGGCTAGTTGAATTTGTGGAGGGTTTTGATTTTTTGGAATTGGTTTAATTGATGTGTTTTGTACTATTCGGTTGGTGTATAGTTTATATTGTGGTATTTTTGATGCTTCTGATTCCAAGGAATTCGCATTGTGAGTTTTGATAGATTTTTGGTTAGCCAAAGGTGTAATGCTTAGTTCGCCCTCTTTCATTGAGCGGGCTGGTACTTCTTCTTTTAATTGTTTATCTCTATTATTTTAAATTTGTACTACAATTTTCTTGTACTGTGGGTCTGTTTTAAGTTTGCGAACGACTTCTAGAATTTGCAAGGTGTCGTCATTTTTATTCTGTATTTCTTTCTCAAGCGTCTGCTGATTTTCTTTGAGAACTTGTGCCAATGTAAGTCTATCTCCTCTAGGGCTACTAGTATTGTTGTTTTGTGGAGCAATACATCTGTTGTTGTTGGACGTTGGTGTGAAGTTTTGGCTGGTACTTTCGCGGAAGATTTTGTACGCATTTCCTTTGCTGCATCGTCTATCTGTTTTTATCTTGCGTACTTCTTTCTCTCTTAGGTACATTTGGCAATTTGGATCAGTTGGTTTTTTGATCTGCCTTTATACCTTCTTTTTGACAGTTCTTGCAAAGTTGTGTGGTGCATTTCTCCTTATCTTTTTTCATTCTTGAGTCCTCGAACAAAAATCACAGGCGGTTATTAGCGCTTTGCAGTGCTTTTCTCGATGATTCAGCTTCTGGCATTTCCTGCATTTCATGGGATTGGGATAGAACTTCCTTACTTTGCAGTTGAGGAATCCGATCTTGATATCTTTAGGGGGTTCAGCCGTGTCGAAAGTGATGCTCAAGAGACCGCTGTATTGTGGTATTTTGTTAGCCCGATTGTATTTGCGACCTGGGAAGCGGAACGCTTCTACGATGTGCGCGACTGGGTTATCTTTTTGTAGCTCATCTAGTAGCTGCTGGTCTGTTAGTTGTTCTTCCACTATTTGCAGGCAGTTAGCTACTTCTTTTGAGAAATTTAGGCTCTTGATGTACTCCGCCTCAATCTAAGTTGTGTGTAGTACTGCAGTCTTTGCCAATCTTTCAGAAATTTTGCGGTTTTCTACCTCTACAGTTATGTTACCATCCCTGTTGCACTCTGCTATTACTGTAGATGAATAGTCTTTTATAGCTCTACTGATGGCAAAAATACTTAAGTTTCTCATGGTCTTGGTTTTGTCTTTAGGCTTGATGAGAATAAATCTATTTTCTGCCACGGACTTTGTCAATGGAGGAAATACCGCCATATTTTCGCCTAATTCATGAAAACGATTTGTGCCCCTCTCGAGAGCCATTTCAGGGATTTCACTTCTCTAGCCCTAACTGTTTCTTTGTCCTGTCTTGTTTAATCTTAAATTCAGTATAATTACTTATACTAAATAAAAGCCTGTTCGTCTATGCCTTGGAGATTTGCTTTCTCAGTATAATTTTACAATTAGACCCAGAAGCGAAAAGTGTCCCGTTTTTAGTTTGCTAGATTGTTGTTCTTGAAGGTATTTAGTTTTATTTTTTTAAACAATTGATTAGTCAACTTTGTGTTTTCAATTTGACGTCGTTTTAAAACTTTGTCCTATCTTCTCTTTTTACACGATTTAAAAGTTTTTATCAACCTGAAAAAGCTCCTTTGAAGAGTATTCAATTCTTGAAAAAATAAATTTGTCTCTTAATTCTGTTTCGTTATTGTGACTATATACTTAATTATTTTTATTTAAAAGCATATGAAAAATTTTGCACAAAAATGTTACAAGGATAAGATTATTTTTTTCCAAATGCAATAAATGATTTGATTATTTTTAAATCAATTGTCTTTACTTTAGAAAAGTATTTATATTTTGGTTAATGACAGTTAGGTCTTAACTGCAGGTGTTTTTAAATTTTTTTATACTATATATTGTTTATTATTTTGAATAGAAAAAAATAAAATAAAAAAATAAATAAAAATATTCAATTTTTTAATAAATTTTTTGCTTATTCTGTTGTGATTTTGTGTCTATTTTATTTTCATTTAACATTCATGTAAAAATTTTGCCCAAAATTGTTGCACTGATAATCTAATTTTTTTTTTTTTATTTTGTTCAAACTATAAGAAATATTTTGATTGTTTTTAACTCAATTGTTTTTATTTAGAAAAAAAAATTATATTTTAGTTAATGACCGCATACCGACTCGCATACCATTTACTATGCGAGTTTAGTTGAGACCATAGATATATGACTATTAGATAGGCAGTGAAGAAAATATTTTCAGCCAATTTTGAGAAACAGCTGAGTGAGCCGTGCGTATGTATTGCTTTAGTTTCCTCAGAAATAGTTTCCTAAAAGTTGAAATTTATAGGAAATTTTTATTCTAAATGAATTTTTAAGTAATTTAAAAGTAACGTGCAATTTTTAATTTAAAAAGTTTAAAAAGTTTTTGAAATTAAATAAAAAAAGTGAAAAAAAAGTAAGATGGAACGCAAATGCTGCATACAAAAATGTGGAAGAACACAGGAGTGTGGAGTTTCCTTTCATTTGTAAGTTTTAATTAATTTTTTATTTAAAAGATGGTAAAAACTTAAAAATTGGATTTTGTATTCACATACATTTTATTTCTTGTACATATTACGCAAAATAGTCTACTTGTTCATTTTTGTAATAAATAACTGATATATTGGAAAGTATTACTTTTTTACTAACAATGTAATAACTTAAAAACACTAATATTATTAATAACCATTAAATTAAAATTACACTTCCATTAAGTACCTACTACTTTTTTTAATTGATATTAAAAATGCTTAACTTATTTTTTATTAGATAATAATCGTGTTTCTAAATAAAAATTTTAATTAAGGCGTAACATGTATTTTTTCTTAATTTATATGCTACTTATATGTTAAGAAGACCATTTTTAGAATCTGATATTTTGTCCAGTGACTATTTTTGATTGGCCGACTCTAATTCCAAATTATCCTAAAAGAGATAATGGTTGATCACCTATTAACTAGTATATATTATTGTTTCTCTTAATCCTTCATCATATAAGCATATGAATGTATACATATATATTATGTACATAATATATAAATTCATACATTATTTTCAGATTTCCTTCTGAAAAATTTAAAAAAACAAAATGGATTTATTCAATCCAACATTTAAATTTCAATCAGGAGAATTTACGAAGAAATCCTGGGTTTGCGACGACCATTTTCAAAAAAACTGCCTTAAGAAAAAGTTTTCTTTCAGTCGAGGAGTTTTAAAAATGGAATCGACTCCAACAATATTTCCAAATATGGAGCAGTCTGAAACGTAAGTTCAAAGTAATTAATAAAATGAAAATTAATATCGTAATATTAAAATAGAAAATTTAATATTTTTTCACAAAACTGTATAGGATTTATTTAAGATTTTGCAATTTTACTAAAAATATTCATATTTAATAAAATTAAAAAACTTGTAGATGTAATCTTGAAATCTTATTTAACGAAACTGAGCAAAATGAATTTGAAGTTGACGAGTTAAATCAAGATTTTTGAAATAATTAAGTAAACTCCACAGACCAGCAAATATCGCGATATTGAGTTAAAGTCTCCTAAATCAATTTGTAAAAAAAAGGACTCCAAAATTAGTTTTTACGCCACGAACTGCTAAATTACATACAACGATAAAAAAATTAAAAAGAAATATATTTAAAAAAAATAAAAAAATTAAACTTTTGTCAAATTCAAATTATTATTACCGGAAAACAATAATTTCCTTGGAAGGTATTATCTCTGATTTGAAAAAACGAAGTCTTATTTCAGAAAACGCGCACAACGTTCTACAAACATCCGCAGAGTCTTCTACTTTATTAAATCAAATAAAAATTGGTAAATGTGGTAATAAATATCCTGTCGAAGTGCGAACGTTTGCAATGACATTGCATTTTTATTCTCCCAGAGCGTACAATTATATTAGGAAGGTTTATACCAATAAATTGCCATCTCCAAGAACCCTTAGACAATGGTATGCATCCGTGGATGGTGAACCGAGCTTTTCCAAAGAAGCTCCTTCGGTCATCAAATTGAAAAGTGCATAAATTGCATGGACTATAAGGAGATAAATTTAATGGTGAACCAACCAGAGAATCTTCGTAAAAGAAATCTTCTTATTTAGCATTCTGTACAAAAAAAAACATCTTTTAACTCTTTAATTAGAATTTCAACCAAACCTTTACGGAATAAATTGTTATATTGAAAACAAACAATATCTAAAAAGCAAATTATAAATATGATTGTTTTTTTAAATTAAATAAGTTTAAATAAAAATCCTTTATACTTCACAATATAATGTTGATTCCTTTATAATTTCTAAAAATAAGTTTTTAAAAGCAACGTATTATCTTATCTTTGCACCGCTACAGACGTATCCAATCATAACATTATTTTATATAGCATTTTAATTTCTATTTTGATAAAGGATTTTCTAAAATTATATGAAATAATAATGGGTTATAAAATATTTCTTTATAATTTATTAGATTCTATTACATTAATAATTACAAGCTGCTTCTGCTGCTTCCGGTCAATTAAGAGAAGAAATAGGATACGAATTCTTCCTCAAATTCGATTCTTAATGCAAGACTTCGAATCCATTTTTCACTTGCAAAATACGTAATAAAATGTAATCTTAAAAGTATACTATTTACTTACATATATATGTACATACATAATTCCTGTGATGAACTTCGGACAGAGTATATTTTTATCAAATTTTTATATTTCATATTCAATATTATTATAATATATATTATCTTCTACACCTTGCAACTTCTTAAAAATACTATTCTCTATGTTCTTGAACTTTGAATCCGGTTTGCTTTTCTGGTCAGTCAACTTCATCTTCATTAGTTCATTTAATATATTTTAAGTTAATAACTCTTACCAATATTTGTGTTTGGATTTAAAAAACACTAGTTAAAACAAAAGATTTTATAAATTCTTTATTATTCAATAAGAATTTTCTAACTTTTATTCACATGTAGTATTTTCTTCTATTGATGAGAAAATGCTTTGCATTATTTTCAAAAATATAAACAGCTGAGTGAACGAAATGTATACATATTATAAAATGCATATGTGTTTTTTTGACTGAATAGCCCAAGATAGGAAAACACATAAGAAGAAATGAAACGACTATACCTAACTTCCCATCTATTAGTTAATATATCTATGGTTGAGACTCATGCATTTAGTATCGATACATTTAAATATAAAGAAATAAAATGTTTTCTTTTAAAATTTGACAATAAATTAATATTCGTTATTCTAATTCCAAACCTCACTAAGGAACTTGGTATAAAGTATTTTTTATATTGCTAACTCCAAATAGAAATTTTGAGGAAATATTTATTGAAAATAATAATGTAATCCAATAAGGATAAAATTTATATTGATAATAATGAAAAATATATAAAACAATTAACACCAGCTAATGATTGTATTAATAATTTAATAAATGAAAATAATAAAAATTGTAAGAAAATAATAAAAAATAATTTTGAAATCAATGAAATTTTTCATATATTAAATGGAAATAATGTTGTAGAATTCCATAATTGTTCAATAAAAATCAATAATGTAACATTTCTAAATAATGAAAAAATCATATTATTGCACCTAATTATTTAGACATTTATAATGTAAGCCTAAAATTAAATATTGAAGATATTAATATAAAACAAACTAAAAATTTAGAACGAATTTATGAAATTAAAAATTAAACAAATAATAATTTATTACTTTCAATAATTTTCCCTCTATCAGTAATTATTATCATTGTAATTTTATATATTATAAGAAAACGTAAAATTTTTAAAAAGAAAGAACCAAAGGAAATTAACACAGAAAAAAAAACAGGAGAATGTCCAACTTAACGATGGGGGGATCAAATATCGCGTTAAATAATTTTGTTTTTGTTGTTGTGAAATTAAATTTTAAATTTTCTTTCAATGAGAAAATTTGTCAACAAATTTTCTCATATTGTAATTTAATTCTGGTCAATCTATTATTTTGTCAATTTTCCCATTCTTTAATTCTTCCGACAAAAGAAACTGCGCTTAATATTTTTCTCACCGGTAAATTATTAATTCCTCGAATTGACTATCATAATTCATAAACAAATTAATATCGCTTTCTCTCTTCCACTTCATTCGTTAATCATGTTATTATTATAATTCTTAATTTCTCATTAAAAGTTTTCGGGATAAATCAAATCGCGTTCAATAAATATTCTCACAAATTAAATGCTGATTTAAATTATGCTGTTATTTAATAAATGCTGACTATCGTAATTCATAAACATTTAATATTATATATTTAAATAATAAACTAATATTAAGTAAAATATTTAAATAATAAAAGATATATAAAACACCAAATTTTTTTTTTTGTTTGTAATATTTTAATATTTTTTTTTTTGATTAAATATCAAATAAAAATAAAAGTCGCACACTTGTCATCAAAGTGTGACAAAGAAAAAATGTGACTCCAAAATGTGCTAACTGTCCTGAAGCTCATCCTGCGAACTATAGCGGGTTACAAAGGAATTACAAAAGAGCTATATTTTAAAAAGGAATCGAAAGCAAACTAAAGTACGTGAGTTAAATCCAAGAACCTCCAGAAGTTTTGAATCTAGTAAGGTTACTAAGGCCTTATCGTTTGCTCAAGTAACACAAGGTAGTGCTAAAAATCGAACTAATACATTAAAGGAAAATAATACAAAACAAAGTAACGAGACAATGCAAAAATTAATTACATTATAATGCATATGATGTACTGATAATTACATTATAATGCATATGATGCAAAATATGTTAAATACAATGGACGAAATCTCGATAACATTAAATAAGCTAGAAAACATATATAGCAATAGTTATATATGTGCAGAGTACGAATCAACAAAATCTTACCTTCAAAACAAACAAAATCTTAAAGTTGGTGCTGTTAAAGGCAATATAAATAATCTTAGGTTCAAAGATCTCCTTAACCTACTTGGAGATAGGTTCACTTTGGGAGGTGATTTTAACGCTAAACATATGGATTTCTAGATAAACCTCGACAAGAGGAAGAGACCTAAGAAAAGATATTAGAAAGTTGGGTTATCATCTTCATTCAACTGAACCTGAACGAAAAGATTGTTAAAAAACTAAATAAGCCCACTATCGTAAATAAATCAACAGATTGTGCAAGTTTTAAACAGGAAATAGAAAATAAAATAAATTTAAGAGCCAAAATAAAATCTTAGGAAGAAATAGGTAAACCTATCGAAAATTTTATCAAAATTGTGCAAAATGTTGCATGGAATAATACAAAAGAATGTAAATATAAAGTAGCAGGTTATAATTATCCTAGTGATATCTTAAATATGCTTAAAACGAAGAAAAGAGCTAAACGTAGGTGGCAACAAATGCGTGACCTAGCTGATAAAACGCTTTTAAATAGAATAACTCAAAATTATGTGGAAAATTTATCAGATAAAAAAGAAAAACATTATCCTTTGTGGAAAGCAACAAAGAGTCTAAAAAACATATCTTGTAAGGTCCACCAATCAAGAACAAAGATGGTAAATTGGCAAGAAAATCAGGAAAATGCCGAAATATTCTCAGATTATCTCAGAAAAAAATTGCATTTAAAGGAAATGAAAATAAAAAACTTGTTCTTTATCAAAGCAAAATAATGTACCTATCTACCTTCCTTGAAAAATGTGTAGAGTAAAAAAAAAAAAAAATAAGACTTAAGTGGGTAATCCTGCACTTGGGGATGGGAAAAAATCATGCCATATCGCACCGAAGACCATGCCCACTGACCTATATTTTGATTGATGGATTTAATGTAGGTTATTCTTGGTTAGTAGGTCGAAAATATGTTTTGTTTGTTTTGGTTTAGGTTATAAGCATGGGTTATTAACTTATAAGTTGCAAGTGGTTGTATAGTAGGAAATGAAGGTTGTTGGTACTGTAGAAGTTGTTAGGCAAGGTTAATGAACTGAACAAGTTTAGGTTATATGCATGGATTGTTAACTTATAAGTTGCAAGTGGTTGTATAGTAGGAAATGAAGGTTGTTGGTACAGTAGAAGTTGTTAGGCAAGGTTAATGAACTGAACAAGTTTAGGATATTTAGGTTTTTCAATAAATTCATTGATACTTTGTAATAGGATATAATACAAATAGAAAGATGATTTTTTTCAGGTCAAATGAAGTTTATTTTTTTAAATTGCGCAAAATCGCATGCTTAATAAAATATACCTACATACGTAAAGGAGATATAAAAGAAACGAAAAAAACTTATTTTTATTATTTAATAAGAAAAATATTTATAGGTACTTTTGAATACGAAGATGTAAATAATAAAAATAAAAACAAAACGTAAACAAGAAGTAGATACAAAGTGTATTTGTGTTTATTAAAGAAGATCAATAATTGTTATAAGTTGTTATTATAGTTTTAAAGCTGCAAAATAAAAAAATAAAAATAAGAAAAATATGTTACCTATTTTAGGATATGAGTTGTTTCTCTATATTCTATATTTTGTTCTAAGTACATATGAACTTAAAAAATATTTTGCATTCTTCTAATTTCTGTTTACCTGGTGTAAAATAAATTGTTAAAACTAGTTTGACTTTTAAACATTGTTAAAATTTGTGAATGCAGTAAAAATAAAAACAAAAGAAAGAAAAAAATTATATAATTATAGGTAACAGATGCATGTAGGATTTCTTTTTTCTGTTCTATAAGAAGATTGAGAAAATAACCTGAAATCTTCGATTTTACTTTGTTTTGTTATTATTACGTTCCCATCTATGCTGTAAGAAATGAAAAAATAAAAATCAAAACGAAGTTAATTGGTTTTGGTACCTATTTTGTAAACATAAGATAAAAATAAAAGACATTTTTATTTTTATGTTAAAAATCTTTTATTAAATTTTTTATTATGATATTTTTATTTAAATCTAAGTTTGTTACGTTAACCAGATGTTAAGATTTTAAAAATTTTAAATCAATATGTAAACAAATTTGAATGATTTACTTATCAACACGTGATTTTTTCCTATTATATCCATACGGTAAAGAACTACCATCTTCATTAAATTTTCGTTTTTCTGATTTTGGTTGATATTTTTTTATTTCAGGAATCGCAAGTAGGTACATCGTGATTTTTATTTCGACGAATATTTTTTGAAATGACGTATGTGTCTGTGCTCTTAAATGAATTTAAAACTGCTTGCTTTATGCTATTAAAATTAATTTTTTGTGAAGCTTCATAACTAAGAGAGAATCCTTTAACTTTACAAACAATTTTTTCAGTATTATCTTTTATACAGTAGAAGACATGTAGAAGACATACTTCAAACAAACCCCCCTCTGTAGGAGACATACTTCTACAGAGGGGTTTGTTATTAACTCGAAAGTTTAAAAGGTTGATTTATAACGGTGGTTTGTTGTTGATTTTCCTTTTGCCCAAATTTTCCCCAGAATGAGTTTAAAATAATCTTAGCAAAAAATCTTAAACCAGGATTATTAACTACTTTATCGTATTCTAATTTAATTTCTTCCTTTTCAAAAAAACTATCAATATATTCTTCCTTTTCTTTTTGAGTTTGATATTTTATTGGCCACCCAGAAGCTTCTTGTTTAATCTTTATAAATTTATTCATCATTTTAGTGAATAAACCATCAATACCATTGCAATTGTCATATTTTACTGTTTCGTATTGCCAAACTTCATAAATATTTAAAAGTTTATACCCTTTTTCAATTGCTTTTTTAATTTCATCAATTACCCAAGTTCCTACTAATGCTCTTTCATCGTCTGTATGTTCACAGTATTTTCCTTGATATTTTTGTTCACTACAAGTGTTACATAGTGGGAACCTCAATTTATTATTTTGTTTGACAGGTAACACGGGGTGTAATAGATTTGCTGGTGGTAAGATTTTACATTTAATAATACCGTCAATAGTCATTCTGTTTAACTTAGAGCAAGTATTTTCTCCAACATAAATCTTAGGATGGTTTATGGGAAATTTTCCTCGTTTGCAAACATATGGGTATAAGGAACATACATCTATGTATTTAATTTTTTCTCCTTCTTTACATTTATAATATGTGTAAGTATTTCCCGTTCTTCCGCCATAAAATGCATCACGAGGATTTAAAGGAACTAAATTAATTAATGAATGATTTTCTAAATATCTCATAGTTTCATTCAATAACTTTATATCCACATGATTTTATAAACTCTGATCTTATTAATGTTTTTTCATATCGTAGATTCAAAGTATCGCCAGAGTTATCATGTAATGGTATATCCCTCTGGTTTGTTAAACATTTTGGATGTCCATGATAATAGCAACCGTAAAATTAAAATATGTCTTTAGTCTCTTCGCAAAATCCATCGACTTTAACATTTCCGATTTGTTTTTCTTTTCCATTAAATGCACATTTCAAATCAATTTTTCTCAAATCTTTTTCCCAAATAAGTCATTGCATGGCAATTTTTGACTGATTGTCTTCCATCCTATATCCTTTTCTTGGTATAATTCCTATAGTATTCGATTTGAGAAAGTTTCTTCTATATACAAGATTACAGGCTGAAGCTATTGTTGTTGCTTCTACAAATGGTTCCACATTACATTCTTCTATAAAAAATTTTCTGAAAACCAGACATGCTCTAGCTAGAATTTCAACATCATTTATATAGTATTCTAAAATATCTTTCTCCATATTAAATTCTGAGTTTCTATTTTGTTCATACCACATTAAAAATTCATTACGCTCATCTGCTTTTATTGTATTAGAGTTATAGTATTTAATTGCTGGAAGTGGGACAATGTAATTTACATTTTCCAATTTATTAAACAGATGCGGAAAATAACCCTTTTTCAAATTGATTGACAAATTAAAAGCTTTGGGTAATTTTGCCAAGGCCATAGGAAAGTAATTCATAGAATCTATAAATTTAATATTATCAGTTATCATAACAATAATTTTTGTACCTCGCATAATTCACTTTGGCTCAAGTACAGTTTTATTGAGTATATAATTCAGAATAAATTGATGGTCAAACGCCTGACCATTATGAGCAATTATGACAATCCTTTTGAATTCCTTTCTTAATTTTAAAATAAATTCCATGAAATCCTCTATCACATTTTTCGTTTTAAAAAATCTCTCTCTTAACTTACATTTCCCACAGAAGTATAGAGAATCAATGTTAATACATTTAAAGCATCTTAGCTGAGCCACACATAAACTTGGAACATGTTCTTTTATTTTTGTAGAGCTAATGTCTTCTCGTCTTGTTTCTAAATCATAAAATACGTAAATGCAATTTTAAAAATTTACTTTTGTTTTGTCTTGCTGAATGAAGCATTTATGGTTTTCAGGAACATGATTATCACAAATCTTACAAAAATATTCTCCACATATATGAGTCCTACTGCTTTTATGAACTTTAAAACAAGATTTGCATTTTCTAATTTCTTCACAGATGCTTCTATTTTTTGAACTGGCAGCCTTATGGCTTTCAAAACATGTTTGACCACGAAATGTTCGATTACACTGCATACATAAAATATTTTTAACATTAAGTGAACAAGTTGGTGAGTTTTGACAGCAAGGGCAACTTTTCGAACATCTATGTTCATTTTTCTTAGAATACGGAATATGACATTCTTCACAGTAAAATGATGTGCAAAAAGCAGCTGTTAGTGAGATTATTACATTGTAATGATTATTATGATATAACAAGTTAATTTTTTTCCCATTATTCAATCCTTCAAATATTATGTCTGCACTCCTTGTTTCATATTTATATACAACAATCTTGTATTTGTGTAAAAATTTTTGAAATTGATTCAATTCACGAATTCCGCAACCTTCAGATGGAATTGTTATTTTTGATTTTTCTAATAATTTTAAAGCTGTTAAAGTTGGAAGTTTTCCTATATTTTTTCGAATTTTTTCATAATCATTAAATTTTTCAATTTTAGCTATTGAAACAACAAGTGCACGCGGTAAACATAAATTATCGCTATTTTTTATTGCTATTATTCCTCTCCTTTTTAAGCATTCCTCATCAAAATTTGAATATTTATTACTTCTACCTCTACCAACGGGTAATTTAACATGGGTAACTGTTAAACAAAAAGTGTCTGTACTTAAACCTGTAGACGTAAAATAAAAATAGTTTATAATAAATGAAGCCAAAAATGTATTATAAATAACTACCTTCAGAATTACTTTAGAAAACATTAGAAATTACATCGCCCAAACGTCGCTAAATTTTAGTTCATGAGCGGATCCAAAACTGAGATACGCAGGACCTTGATGTTCGAAGCTCTCTCCACAAAATGTTAACCCAATCTTATCCCTGGCATTAACATCTTTCACAGCAATGTTGATTATTTGATGTATAGCATCCTTAATCCAGCTAATTGGTTCTCCATTTTCAGGTACGGATTTAATTACAAATTTTATTTTGTGCCCGTTCATATTAAACCGTTTAACAAATGTCGAATTTTCACTTTCGATTATATAAGGTGTTATAGTTTCGGTAAGAAACTTTTGTAAAATAATTTTTTTCGACATTTTCTTTATACGAATTTTAGATGTTAAATGCTTGAATAACAGAATAATATTAAATTTTTAATACAGATTCACTCTGTTAAACGAACAATTACATTGTAATCAAAGGTCGCTTTAACAAATTATAGTTGTTTAACTAGAATCCCATCTTAATACTATCTTAAAATAGAAAGAATTGAAAAACAAAAAGCAATCTAAATTTATCTTCAATACATTTTAATTAGTATAAATACATTAGGATTTTATACAAAAAATATCAGTTTAATTTCAAACAAGCAAGATATGGCACAGGAATATTTAAACTTCTCCATGACTGCAGAAGAGGCTGCAACTGCTACAACTGTTACTACCAGTACAGCAGTGCGTCTTCCTGCGAAAAGGAGAAAGGCGAAAAATGAAGATGACGCTTCTACTCATCTTTATCAACAACAACAACAACTACATAAACAGCATCATCATCAACAACAACATCAACAATCACAACAACAGCAGCAACCGCAGCAACAGCAACAATAGCAACTACAACAACAGCAACTACAACGTGGAACAACGAAGAACGTGGTGATTTTGAGTTCGCCACAAATCAGTAATAGTTTTAGACTAATTTTATATAAAAAATTTTATTTCAAAGAAATTTTCTCCTGTTTTTAATTTATTTTCATTTTTCAGATGTTAAGATTTTATTTCATTTTTCAGATGTTAAGATTTTATTTTATTTTTCAGATGTCTTCAAGTTTTA
This sequence comes from Poecilobothrus nobilitatus, assembly GCA_947095535.1. Lineage (NCBI taxonomy): Eukaryota > Metazoa > Arthropoda > Insecta > Diptera > Dolichopodidae > Poecilobothrus > Poecilobothrus nobilitatus. The sequence continues at coordinate 143,275,929 of OX352772.1, forward strand.
TTTTCAGGGTCTTATTAGAGTTTTATTTTACAGATATTGAACAATATTTGTTGAATTTATCCAAGTATTATGTGTGTCATCAAAACCTAGTCATTTAACAAAACCCCTATTTCCTTGCTTTTTCAGAATTTTTTCTACAAGATAAGTATCTGGGTATTTTACAGGTGTAAGCTCAGCTTGATAAAAACCCCCAGAAATTGGTGTATCAGTATAGTCCGATAATTGATATGTAACAGGATAAGTATTTTGATTTTATCAATCTTAAATACTTCAGTTGACCAATTCGGTTGATAACCTTTTTCGAAATGACCTTTATATTTACTTATTCTTACAAAATTTCCAGTTTTATATTTACTTTTTTGAAAAATTTTGGGCTCAGTATATATATTCCGCAGTATATTTTTTTCGTTTTTTTTTGTAATTTTTTCAGGAGGAAGTTTTGTTGTGCTATGTTTTGTTGAATTATATTCTTTTATTAATGATTGTATAATAGGTAACGATTTATAATTCCCGTTTAAACTAAATTTTTTCCACATAGAATTTTTCAATGTACGGTTAAATCGTTCAACAATTGATGGTTTTAATTCGCTAAATGTGTGATAATGATTGATTGATTTTTCTTTCATATAATTTTGAAATTGTAAATTAAGAAATTCCTTGCCTTGATCAGAGTGAGTATTTTTTGGTATAACTTTAGCTCTAATAATAACTGTTTTTAAGGCATTTAAAACATTTTCAGCATTTTTTGTTTTCACAGATTCAGCATAGGCATATTTGGAAAAAGTATCAATGACTGTCAGCATATATTTATAACCATTATTAAATTTTCCATAAGGTATCATTTCGACTAAATCGATTTGCCACGTGTCATTTAGACCTTTCTGTTTGAATTTTCTTCTAAGAAATTTACGTCTTGCCTGTCTATGAATTTCAGTCACTATTTGAGCTCTTGACATTTTGTTTTAAAAATGTTAAAGGTAATGTTATAATAATTATTATACATAAAATGATAGACCAAAGCATGGTTTAAACTAATCATCTAATTGAGTTTAATTTGATTTTATACTTTTCTACATGAGTTTATAACTCAACTTTTATTTTCAAATTTAATTCATTTCCATTCTGACTGCTCAACAACTCGCTGAAATGCTGCCTGATTCCACAACATCTCCATTTAAAGAAACTGTAGATGATGTAAATACACAAGGTCAGATACAAGAAAATGAAATTACATCCACCATGGACGACGAAGATTTAGCAGAAACTGAGGAATTTATACCACCGTTCCAGATAGTTGAATTAGAAAACGAAGAAGAAGAAGTGGAAGAAGAAATTGAGGAAGATGAGGAAGCAGTTCCATTTAATGAAATTTGGGACATAAATATTCAGCAGGGAGATCTTGATTATTTCAATGATTTAATAATCCTAAATAATTTTAATTAAATAATCTAATGAAAGGTGTACAGAAAAATATTTGTCTATCTAAAACATATAAATAAAATATAAAAATTTTTATATTATTTGTTGTGATTTATTTTGTTTGTTTTGTGTAGTTTATTACAGATTTGTTCCTTTAAAATTACAGGAATTTCAAAAAATAACCTTGAATAATTACATTGTACATTAAAACGTTGTATTGGTACATAAATTTCTCTTTCTAACCTAAATACTTGTTGTTCGACACATAAATTTAGATATTCCCGAACATAGTATTTTACATTTAACTCAGCAGATTTATAATAGGTCATCACTGCGTGAAGAAAATCGCTTAAATTGTAAAACTGCTCTGCTTCTTCTTTGTTAATACTTATACTTTGTCCGTTCGCTGATTTTAGTCCATGATGAAAGTTCTGTTTTATATCTTTTATTATCATTTTATTGAGTTTTTTGTTAAATTCGTAATAAAATTTATTCTATTCATGATATTTTAAGACAATTGACTTTTTACCAATACGGTGAATTATACTTAAGGCTTCAAATGACTCACAGTCAAATCCAACAGCAATTTTTAATGTATGACTCTTATTGAGAAAATATGTGTAACTTAACAATAAATTTGTGTTCTGACGTGATGCTTCCATTCCTTTAATTTTACTAAAACCTGTTTATATTGTTTTTATTATTTATACGTTTTAGGAACACAAATTTGTACGGAGTTATATTTTCCAAATACATTTTGAAAAGTACTTAAAATATACTTATCGTTTTCTAGTTGATTTCCTTTATTAAATTTTTTTTAAAAAGCGTTCATACTATAACCGCAACATCTATTCCAGGTATAAACACAACAATATTGCCCACAGATATCTGAATAGTTACTTTGTAACTGTTTCTTATTAAAAATTATACAATAGTTTTTTAAGTAATTTAAAATTTCTAATTTATCTGGTTTTCTACCAAACGTATCACAATATTCAACACAGCCATTCTTTGGCTTAAAAATAGCTAACCAATGTGTTCCCGGATCTTTTGATTTATCAGTGTTTACAATTAAAAAAGTTTGTTTTTCAATTATTCTGGGAAGTTGATCCAGAGCAAAAAGTCCTTTAAAAAATTTACGTATGTGTTTGTTGTATCTTAATACGTCACTTATCTCTAGGGTATTCATCAATCAAATTGACTCAAGTCATATACTTTAGTTGTTTCTTTAATATAATTAGATAAAAACTCTTTTTTGATTTTTTTATTTGTTATAATAACATCAAATTTTTCTAGTATTTGACAGAGCTCTTAATTTATTTTATCGTTGTACACAGTTCCAAAAGAGTAATTATCAAAATTATCATTTATAAAATCCCTAGTTGGAAATTTATACTTGAGCCCTTTTACAAACTTTTTACAAGGTTCTTTAAAACCAACTATACAAATATCTTTCGCAAACAAGGTATTATTATCATCACTACAAAATGTTACATCCAGAAGTGCACAAGACAGTGACATTTTATCAAATATTCAAATTTACTTTTATGTATGCTATTTATAGGTTTGAGAATATATTTCTGTTTTTATCAATTTGTAAACTTGCATCAAATTCTCCATAAACAATAGCAGTCAGTGTAGATGTAAGTGGTATTGATAGCCTTGCCTCAATTATAACTGTACCTTGATTTAGTAGACCTTGACACACTTCATTTCCTGATGCATCTGGAGTTAAATCAAAAGCTAGAATGAAAAACTCATTACTAAACATGGTTTTTGTTATCTGATGACCTTTATCATTATGGTAAATTCCAGTTCCTGAAAAAAGTGTACTATATGCTCTTGTACATCAATTATTTTCATCTGAAAAACTGGTTTCAATTGCTGAATTAGGTATTTGAACACCATTTACGTTTAACACAAATTGTGAAATATCAAAATGTTTAAAATTGTATGGGTTTTTTGACCTTTTTGCAGAGTAACCTGTATTTTTTGTCATACAAAAAATGATTGTGTTTGGTAACTGTCCAATAAAAACATTATCAAGTGATATTGATGAACTATTCTGTGGAATGGTAAAAGTTTTTTCCTCTACCCGTTTGTAATTGTATTTGGCATTAGTTTTTTCCAATACAGCATTATGTGCTAATAGCACACTAGGATTAATTGTTACATGTCTCATAATTATAGTGGCTTCTAAAATTTTCAGTTGAGATTCATCACTATCATCTGCAAAGAGGTAAAAATCTGGTTTTTCTAATGTTAGGACAACTCGAACATCGACATTGTTTATGAGAAGTGTAGGTTGGTTAAACATATCTAAATGCAGTTTCCCCATAAGTTCCACTACATTGCTATTTTGGTATAATTTTTGACGTTCTTTTGAACCACTATTATCTGTTTTTGCTATATTTGGCTTATCTAGCATCCATCCACCACACTCCAAATGCGTTGTAGCGGCATCCGTACCATAATTTAACAATGATTCAATATAAGCTCTGTAATGATAATTGCCATCTAATGGAGATATATTCTTTCTATTTAGTTGAACATTGCATTGTTTTATTAATGAATGTAACATATTATTAACCACACTTGGCTGTTGTATAGGTGTTCCATCAGTTTTTTTATCTTTATTCCATTGAGTTCCACCTTTCTTTAAAATTTGTACTTTTAATTTTAGATATGTCGAAGACAAGTCTCTATATGTATCACCGTGCCCTAGTGAAACAAATTCTATGACAGATGGATTATCTAAAGAAGCAATAGGGTTATAGGAAACTTCTTCAGATCGTAAAATACTTGACTGAATAGGCTGTGTTTTAAAAATATCAAGCTCTGATTTCATACATTCAATCATAATTATTCAAAAATATCTTTTTGTTTGTTTTTGTTATTAACTTTGCGTCGCTTCGACGTAAAATAATTTAAACTATTAATGAGAGGTCTTTTTATAGGTTTTCTTCGTTTTCGTTTGCCTTGTCCATAGATTTTATTCAGATTCCGAACTGCACCTCGTCTTACATTTTTCATTATCTCTTTACTTCGATCTTGAACCACTTCTTTTACATTTGCACCTGTGGCAATATCAGATAATGCATTAATACCAGAGTTAATAACCTCTTTTTTTAATATATTAGCTCGAGACGTAAATATTGGTTTTAAATATCTAAAAAGACCACCGAAAAAGCTCCCTAACCCTCGTCCCCTTTGGTAAGGTACAATTGAGTGTAACAAAGGACCAATATCCTCAAGACCTTTTTTTGATTGAACTAAATAATATTTGTAGTACGCTCTTTCCATAATGAATAAAATAAAATAATATATTGTTTTGTAAAATCGCTTTTATTTATACTTTTTTAAAATGTAATACAATTTTTGTTGGAATTGAACTATTGGAAAAGTTTATTTTGTATCCATATTTATTACATAAAAGTAATGAAATGTTATTAAATGATTTCTCCACATTGCAATATTGAATATTACTGAATTCTTTTACAGTATCAGTGAAAGAGATCTTAAACACTTAAAAAGAGATCTTAAGAGAGTATCAGTGAAAGAGATCTTAAGAGAGTATCAGTGTTAACAGATCTTAAACACCTTATATCTTTATCACCTTCACCTATTTTTTGCGGTTCAATTATATCTGTGTATATAAAAAACATATCTGGTTTACTAATGGGAATCAATTGTACACCATCTATAAAAGTTTTGAAAGCTTCTATTACACGTGATATATATTTTTAAAAATCTGTAACTTTAAAAGATACTTGATTGAAATATGTTGTCAAAAGTCCTTCGACGGTATATGCGTAATTTGCTCTTATTTTTATATCTATTTTAGGCTTAGTAACACATATTGTGGTGTAACTTAAATTTTTAGGCATCTCCTCAGCTTTTATTGGTTGTGTATAATGAACTTCATCGTTTATAAAATTAAAAATTCCCCAAATCAACTGTCGTTCAACTTCTTTTCTTGTAAACCTATTAAGTGGGCGTATATTTTGAATTAGTGTTGGTAGTAGAAAAACTTTCATATCATTTGTTTTTCTATGTATGGAATATATGATGTTCCAACTCCTATCATATCTTTCTGCATACCTTTAATAAATATTTGAGTACTTTTTTCCCATTCTTCACCATACACATTTGGAACGAAATCATTAACATACATTTCTGAAATACCGACTTTCCAGCTTGAATCACACATGTATTTATTCATTTTATTTGTAAAAGATGATAATGAATTTTCTGGATAATAGTTGATAGATGAATCACTGAGTAAAGTGACATAAAATTCATCAATTACTTGTATGTTGTCCATGAGCTTGCGGATTTATTCTTACGAATTGGAAAATTAAGTTCTGTTTGAGTATTACCTACTGCTGACCTTAAAACACGTCTTGATGAATTATTCAACTCTTTGCTATTTATAGTTTTTTTTGGTGGTCTTGGGCTATCTAAAGGAACAGTTATAATGTCTCCTTTATCAGTTTCAAAATTTGTACATTTTGATTTCTAATTGATTTTCTTTTTCTAAGACGTTCTCCAACTGAAGCAGCTGACAATGCTTTTGTTAAAACATTTTCCTGAATTTCATCATCAAATACTGCGTCATCAGCTTCTTTTTCATATACTTCTTCCTCTTCAGGAACAACTTGTATTCCAACATTCTTATATTCAGGAAAATTCGATTGAGTTTCCGCATCTATATACATTGGTTGTGCACGAGTTTGAATAGCTTTTGTTTCCGTAATTTTTATTTTCTCCTCTTTATTTCTATGAAGTTGTTGTTTTTTGTTTCTTATTTTAAATAAATTTTGTCTGTATAAATACCATTTTTGAGTATCCGTGAGATGTTTATTTAACAATATTTTTTTCATATTTTTATCCAATTCATTGAGTTCAATGTCTGCATTTTGCTTCATTCTTTCATAAATCTCAGGTTTTAAAATTATCATTTTATTAAATGTTGTATTATTCATTTTATAAAATTTCCGATTATCCCTGATAGTATTGCACCAAGAAGTGTAGGTAAAAATCCACCACGTTGAATAATAATTTTTCTTTTGATATTTATAGATTTTTTCCGGCAAATAAGTGATCTTAATTCTTTTTTATACTTTCGTAATTGGGTTGCTGCTTTTTTACTCAGATTACAATTACCTTTTAAAATATTTAAAGAGATTTCGCAAAATGTTTTTATTACTTCAGGGTCACAGTGTTTTATAATTACTTTCTGGAATTTTGGTTTAGAGGTTTTTAATAGATGCAATACCCGAAAAACATTTTAGGATTTTAGTAATGTAAATTAACCAAAGCGTAACCGAGAGTTTATTGGCATTTTACCGACTCAGGTCTGTCTCATGTCTTCAAAAAAACTGATTTTTGGAACACCTTGGGCGTTCCTCAATGTGCGTAAAAAAACTTTCAACGAAGTTGAAGTTATTTTAGGGTTATTATGTTTGTAATATAACTGATAAATACCCTCAGTTATTTTAAAGTTATTAAGACTGAATGTTTCTATATACTATCTCATGGCTTTTATTTGGTTAAATTGTGTAGGAATTAACGTAGGATAATATGGTTTACTTGACAGTATTGAGTAATTACAAATAACCGACAATTTTTCTGGAATTAACTGATAGAAGTCCAGGCCGTTTTACAGTTGCTAGGGAATTAGAATTAACATGACGTAAAAAGTATAAATTACAGTGTAAGGTAGTTACAAGTGACCCCCAATTTTTCTAAAAGTAATCTGATAATAATCTAAATTCTTCAAGTTTCTTTTTCCTTAAAAATTATCACTACTAATCGTTTCTCTATTTTAAAAAGTGATTGCTATATTTAAAATTAAAATAATAGGGTATCTACTACAACAGTTGTCCACCAAATTATACTCGGGCTTAGTTCCTTTGGGAAAAAAATAAAAAATTAAATCAAATGTTAAATTCTAGTTGTCTTTTATTTTTAATTTTTATATACGGTTTATTTACAAAAATCATCTCATACACATCATTACTTCAAAATATTAAAAATAAAAATATTCAAAAAAAGTAGAAATAAAAATATTTAAAACAATAAAAATTCAATGTAGAAATTTCTTACAAAAATACAAATAAAATACAATAAAAATTCAATATAAAAATTTATTATTAAAAATACTAATAAAGCAGAAAGAAAATTATTTAAAAAGATAAAAATTAAATTTAAAAATTGCTTATTAAATATTATATTATTCATAAATTATAATACCATATTATAGTTGCTTTGACGATACTTAAATCAACTGAGGAAAATAAATATTATATTTCCAAAGAATTGCAAGAAAAAATTTGAAAATGCGATAAAATTATCTAGATTATCCCCAATATCTTCAGTTTTGAAAATTAAAGATTATATTTCCAAAGAATTTGCAGATCAAAAGATGGAAAACCAGTATTTGGAAATGAATATAAATAGTGACAATAATTTAGGAAACAATCTAACAAAGCTAGATTACGTGACATTACCGTCTATCAATCTAAATTGGAATTTTATAGCATCAACAAAAAAAGATGTTACTATAAAAATATATACATTCTACCTCTATTACAATTTTTACAAATTATACTTTTTGTAATTGAGATATGTTTTTTATCTCACAAAACAAAAAATTGTGAGATATGTTTTTTAGAAAGTCAAAATTTGTGAAAACGTGGTTGGAGAGTTTCAAAAAATTGAAAATAACATTAATTGCACCGGAAATAGTATAAAAATTAATACCAGAGTTAATAACCTCTTTTTTTAATATATTAGCTCCAGACGTAAATATTGGTTTTAAATATCTAAAAAGACCACCGAAAAAGCTCCCTAACCCTCGTCCCCTTTGGTAAGGTACAATTGAGTGTAACAAAGGACCAATATCCTCAAGACCTTTTTTTGATTGAACTAAATAATATTTGTAGTACGCTCTTTCCATAATGAATAAAATAAAATAATATATTGTTTTGTAAAATCGCTTTTATTTATACTTTTTTAAAATGTAATACAATTTTTGTTGGAATTGAACTATTGGAAAAGTTTATTTTGTATCCATATTTATTACATAAAAGTAATGAAATGTTATTAAATGATTTCTCCACATTGCAATATTGAATATTACTGAATTCTTTTACAGTATCAGTGAAAGAGATCTTAAACACTAAAAAGAGATCTTAAGAGAGTATCAGTGAAAGAGATCTTAAGAGAGTATCAGTGTTAACAGATCTTAAACACCTTATATCTTTATCACCTTCACCTATTTTTTGCGGTTCAATTATATCTGTGTATATAAAAAACATATCTGGTTTACTAATCGGAATCAATTGTACACCATCTATAAAAGTTTCGAAAGCTTCTATTACACGTGATTTATATTTTTAAAAATCTGTAACTTTAAAAGATACTTGATTGAAACATGTTGTCAAAAGTCCTTCGACGGTATATGCGTAATTTGCTCTTATTTTTATATCTATTTTAGGCTTAGTAACACATATTGTGGTGTAACTTAAATTTTTAGGCATTTCCTCAGCTTTTATTGGTTGTGTATAATGAACTTCATCGTTTATAAAATTAAAAATTCCCCAAATCAACTGTCGTTCAACTTCTTTTCTTGTAAACCTATTAAGTGGGCGTATATTTTGAATTAGTGTTGGTAGTAGAAAAACTTTCATATCATTTGTTTTTCTATGTATGGAATATATGATGTTCCAACTCCTATCATATCTTTCTGCATACCTTTAATAAATATTTGAGTACTTTTTTCCCATTCTTCACCATACACATTTGGAACGAAATCATTAACATACATTTCTGAAATACCGACTTTCCAGCTTGAATCACACATGTATTTATTCATTTTATTTGTAAAAGATGATAATGAATTTTCTGGATAATAGTTGATAGATGAATCACTGAGTAAAGTGACATAAAATTCATCAATTACTTGTATGTTGTCCATGAGCTTGCGGATTTATTCTTACGAATTGGAAAATTAAGTTCTGTTTGAGTATTACCTACTGCTGACCTTAAAACACGTCTTGATGAATTATTCAACTCTTTGCGATTTATAGTTTTTTTTGGTGGGCTTGGGCTATCTAAAGGAACAGTTATAATGTCTCCTTTATCAGTTTCAAAAATTTGTACATTTTGATTTCTAATTGATTTTCTTTTTCTAAGACGTTCTCCAACTGAAGCAGCTGACAATGCTTTTGTTAAAACATTTTCCTGAATTTCATCATCAAATACTGCGTCATCAGCTTCTTTTTCATATACTTCTTCTTCTTCAGGAACAACTTGTATTCCAACATTCTTATATTCAGGAAAATTCGATTGAGTTTCCGCATCTATATACATTGGTTGTGCACGAGTTTGAATAGCTTTTGTTTCCGTAATTTTTATTTTCTCCTCTTTATTTCTATGAAGTTGTCGTTTTTTGTTTCTTATTTTAAATAAATTTTGTCTGTATAAATACCATTTTTGAGTATCCGTGAGATGTTTATTTAACAATATTTTTTTCATATTTTTATCCAATTCATTGAGTTCAATGTCTGCATTTTGCTTCATTCTTTCATAAATCTCAGGTTTTAAAATTATCATTTTATTAAATGTTGTATTATTCATTTTATAAAATTTCCGATTATCCCTGATAGTATTGCACCAAGAAGTGTAGGTAAAAATCCACCACGTTGAATAATAATTTTTCTTTTGCTATTTATAGATTTTTTCCGGCAAATAAGTGATCTTAATTCTTTTTTATACTTTCGTAATTGGGTTGCTGCTTTTTTACTCAGATTACAATTACCTTTTAAAATATTTAAAGAGATTTCGCAAAATGTTTTTATTACTTCAGGGTCACAGTGTTTTATAATTACTTTCTGGAATTTTGGTTTAGAGGTTTTTAATAGATGCAATACCCGAAAAACATTTTAGGATTTTAGTAATGTAAATTAACCAAAGCGTAACCGAGAGTTTATTGGCATTTTACCGACTCAGGTCTGTCTCATGTCTTCAAAAAAACTGATTTTTGGAACACCTTGGGCGTTCCTCAATGTGCGTAAAAAAACTTTCAACGAAGTTGTAGTTATTTTAGGGTTATTATGTTTGTAATATAACTGATAAATACCCTCAGTTATTTTAAAGTTATTAAGACTGAATGTTTCTATATACTATCTCATGGCTTTTATTTGGTTAAATTGTTTAGGAATTAACGTAGGATAATATGGTTTAATTGACAGTATTGAGTAATTACAAATAACCGACAATTTTTCTGGAATTAACTGATAGAAGTCCAGGCCATTTTACAGTTGCTAGGGAATTAGAATTAACATGACGTAAAAAGTATAAATTACAGTGTAAGGTAGTTACAAGTGACCCCCAATTTTTCTAAAAGTAATCTGATAATAATCTAAATTCTTCAAGTTTCGTTTTCCTTAAAAATTATCACTACTAATCGTTTCTCTATTTTAAAAAGTGATTGCTATATTTAAAATTAAAATAATAGGGTATCTACTACAACAGTTGTCCACTAAATTATACTCTGGCTTAGTTCCTTTGGGAAAAAAATAAAAAATTAAATCAAATGTTAAATTCTAGTTGTCTTTTATTTTTAATTTTTATATACGGTTTATATACAAAAATCATCTCATACACATCATTACTTCAAAATATTAAAAATAAAAATATTCAAAAAAAGTAGAAATAAAAATATTTAAAACAATAAAAATTCAATGTAGAAATTTCTTACAAAAATACAAATAAAATACAATAAAAATTCAATATAAAAATTTATTATTAAAAATACTAATAAAGCAGAAAGAAAATTATTTAAAAAGATAAAAATTAAATTTAAAAATTGCTTATTAAATATTATATTATTCATGAATTATAATACCATATTATAGTTGCTTTGACGATACTTAAATCAACTGAGGAAAATAAATATTATATTTCCAAAGAATTGCAAGGAAAAATTTGAAAATGCGATAAAATTATCTAGATTATCCCCAATATCTTCAGTTTTGAAAATTAAAGATTATATTTCCAAAGAATTTGCAGATCAAAAGATGGAAAACCAGTATTTGGAAATGAATATAAATAGTGACAATAATTTAGGAAACAATCTAACAAAGCTAGATTACGTGACATTACCGTCTATCAATCTAAATTGGAATTTTATAGCATCAACAAAAAAAGATGTTACTATAAAAATATATACATTCTACCTCCATTACAATTTTTACAAATTATACTTTTTGTAATTGAGATATGTTTTTTATCTCACAAAACAAAAAATTGTGAGATATGTTTTTTAGAAAGTCAAAATTTGTGAAAACGTGGTTGGAGAGTTTCAAAAAATTGAAAATAACATTAATTGCACCGGAAATAGTATAAAAATTAATACCAGAGTTAATAACCTCTTTTTTTAATATATTAGCTCCAGACGTAAATATTGGTTTTAAATATCTAAAAAGACCACCGAAAAAGCTCCCTAACCCTCGTCCCCTTTGGTAAGGTACAATTGAGTGTAACAAAGGACCAATATCCTCAAGACCTTTTTTTGATTGAACTAAATAATATTTGTAGTACGCTCTTTCCATAATGAATAAAATAAAATAATATATTGTTTTGTAAAATCGCTTTTATTTATACTTTTTTAAAATGTAATACAATTTTTGTTGGAATTGAACTATTGGAAAAGTTTATTTTGTATCCATATTTATTACATAAAAGTAATGAAATGTTATTAAATGATTTCTCCACATTGCAATATTGAATATTACTGAATTCTTTTACAGTATCAGTGAAAGAGATCTTAAACACTTAAAAAGAGATCTTAAGAGAGTATCAGTGAAAGAGATCTTAAGAGAGTATCAGTGTTAACAGATGTTAAACACCTTATATCTTTATCACCTTCACCTATTTTTTGCGGTTCAATTATATCTGTGTATATAAAAAAATATCTGGTTTACTAATGGGAATCAATTGTACACCATCTATAAAAGTTTTGAAAGCTTCTATTACACGTGATTTATATTTTTAAAAATCTGTAACTTTAAAAGATACTTGATTGAAACATGTTGTCAAAAGTCCTTCGACGGTATATGCGTAATTTGCTCTTATTTTTATATCTATTTTAGGCTTAGTAACACATATTGTGGTGTAACTTAAATTTTTAGGCATCTCCTCAGCTTTTATTGGTTATGTATAATGAACTTCATCGTTTATAAAATTAAAAATTCCCCAAATCAACTGTCGTTCAACTTCTTTTCTTGTAAACCTATTAAGTGGGCGTATATTTTGAATTAGTGTTGGTAGTAGAAAAACTTTCATATCATTTGTTTTTCTATGTATGGAATATATGATGTTCCAACTCCTATCATATCTTTCTGCATACCTTTAATAAATATTTGAGTACTTTTTTCCCATTCTTCACCATACACATTTGGAACGAAATCATTAACATACATTTCTGAAATACCGACTTTCCAGCTTGAATCACACATGTATTTATTCATTTTATTTGTAAAAGATGATAATGAATTTTCTGGATAATAGTTGATAGATGAATCACTGAGTAAAGTGACATAAAATTCATCAATTACTTGTATGTTGTCCATGAGCTTGCGGATTTATTCTTACGAATTGGAAAATTAAGTTCTGTTTGAGTATTACCTACTGCTGACCTTAAAACACGTCTTGATGAATTATTCAACTCTTTGCTATTTATAGTTTTTTTTGGTGGGCTTGGGCTATCTAAAGGAACAGTTATAATGTCTCCTGTATCAGTTTCAAAAATTTGTACATTTTGATTTAAAACATTTTCCTGAATTTCATCATCAAATACTGCGTCATCAGCTTCTTTTTCATATACTTCTTCTTCTTCAGGAACAACTTGTATTCCAACATTCTTATATTCAGGAAAATTCGATTGAGTTTCCGCATCTATATACATTGGTTGTGCACGAGTTTGAATAGCTTTTGTTTCCGTAATTTTTATTTTCTCCTCTTTATTTCTATGAAGTTGTCGTTTTTTGTTTCTTATTTTAAATAAATTTTGTCTGTATAAATACCATTTTTGAGTATCCGTGAGATGTTTATTTAACAATATTTTTTTCATATTTTTATCCAATTCATTGAGTTCAATGTCTGCATTTTGCTTCATTCTTTCATAAATCTCAGGTTTTAAAATTATCATTTTATTAAATGTTGTATTATTCATTTTATAAAATTTCCGATTATCCCTGATAGTATTGCACCAAGAAGTGTAGGTAAAAATCCACCACGTTGAATAATAATTTTTCTTTTGCTATTTATAGATTTTTTCCGGCAAATAAGTGATCTTAATTCTTTTTTATACTTTCGTAATTGGGTTGCTGCTTTTTTACTCAGATTACAATTACCTTTTAAAATATTTAAAGAGATTTCGCAAAATGTTTTTATTACTTCAGGGTCACAGTGTTTTATAATTACTTTCTGGAATTTTGGTTTAGAGGTTTTTAATAGGTGCAATACCCGAAAAACATTTTAGGATTTTAGTAATGTAAATTAACCAAAGCGTAACCGAGAGTTTATTGGCATTTTACCGACTCAGGTCTGTCTCATGTCTTCAAAAAAACTGATTTTTGGAACACCTTGGGCGTTCCTCAATGTGCGTAAAAAAACTTTCAACGAAGTTGTAGTTATTTTAGGGTTATTATGTTTGTAATATAACTGATAAATACCCTCAGTTATTTTAAAGTTATTAAGACTGAATGTTTCTATATACTATCTCATGGCTTTTATTTGGTTAAATTGTTTAGGAATTAACGTAGGATAATATGGTTTAATTGACAGTATTGAGTAATTACAAATAACCGACAATTTTTCTGGAATTAACTGATAGAAGTCCAGGCCATTTTACAGTTGCTAGGGAATTAGAATTAACATGACGTAAAAAGTATAAATTACAGTGTAAGGTAGTTACAAGTGACCCCCAATTTTTCTAAAAGTAATCTGATAATAATCTAAATTCTTCAAGTTTCGTTTTCCTTAAAAATTATCACTACTAATCGTTTCTCTATTTTAAAAAGTGATTGCTATATTTAAAATTAAAATAATAGGGTATCTACTACAACAGTTGTCCACTAAATTATACTCTGGCTTAGTTCCTTTGGGAAAAAAATAAAAAATTAAATCAAATGTTAAATTCTAGTTGTCTTTTATTTTTAATTTTTATATACGGTTTATATACAAAAATCATCTCATACACATCATTACTTCAAAATATTAAAAATAAAAATATTCAAAAAAAGTAGAAATAAAAATATTTAAAACAATAAAAATTCAATGTAGAAATTTCTTACAAAAATACAAATAAAATACAATAAAAATTCAATATAAAAATTTATTATTAAAAATACTAATAAAGCAGAAAGAAAATTATTTAAAAAGATAAAAATTAAATTTAAAAATTGCTTATTAAATATTATATTATTCATGAATTATAATACCATATTATAGTTGCTTTGACGATACTTAAATCAACTGAGGAAAATAAATATTATATTTCCAAAGAATTGCAAGGAAAAATTTGAAAATGCGATAAAATTATCTAGATTATCCCCAATATCTTCAGTTTTGAAAATTAAAGATTATATTTCCAAAGAATTTGCAGATCAAAAGATGGAAAACCAGTATTTGGAAATGAATATAAATAGTGACAATAATTTAGGAAACAATCTAACAAAACTAGATTGCGTGACATTACCGTCTATCAATCTAAATTGGAATTTTATAGCATCAACAAAAAAAGATGTTACTATAAAAATATATACATTCTACCTCCATTACAATTTTTACAAATTATACTTTTTGTAATTGAGATATGTTTTTTATCTCACAAAACAAAAAATTGTGAGATATGTTTTTTAGAAAGTCAAAATTTGTGAAAACGTGGTTGGAGAGTTTCAAAAAATTGAAAATAACATTAATTGCACCCGAAATAGTATAAAAATTAATATTGAAGAAAATATAAATAACATCGAAAAAGATGTAAAAATAAATAATGAAGAAGTTACTATAACTGAGAAGATATTTGATAGTAACTATGAGAAGATTTTTGCAAGGAAATGAAAAACAATATTTCCTAAAAGAGTTAGCCATACTTGAAAAAGGAAGTTTAATTCCAACTGTGTATCATTTCAAAGCACGGTACCCCGCAGAAGAGCTTAGTCAAGATGTGAAATATAATAACCAGTATTGCGAAAATAAAATAAATGGACTTAAATGGAATAACGGTTTAGTTGAATATTTAGATGTAAATGTATATTAAAACACTTTTTAGAGTCAGCGGAAAAAATTTATTTTAAAGGAGAACAAAAAAAAAATGTTCCTTCAAAAGTACATTGACAGTGTTAAAATAGAAGATCTAAGCAGAGACTTGCCATCATTACAAAATATTGAAAACTTTAATTCAAATTGTCCTATACACTTATCAAACAAGAATTTCAGATGTGCTGTTAAAAATTGTTTTAATGTATATATGCATCTTTTAAAAGAAAAAATGTTAGATTAAGACCATCAATTTTCATACTTGCACAATATGAATTTAAATAACAAAAAAAAAAGTTTACTTCAACATAAAACAAGATATTCACGTTATGCATGTATATGTCTATACTTACAGATCAGCAAGGAAAGGTCATTGGGAAGAATACGCACGTGATAGAAGTAGATTTCAAGGACGTATAGAAAAAGTTTGTCTCGCTATTTCTAAAATCTTAACATCTGATCATCGTAAAAAAATTTTCCAACACAGATTTCTGTGAAATTGTAAAATATTTTCAAAAACAAAATTATTTCAAACATATATATAAATTTGTTTTATTTTTGTTTTCAAATAGGTACTAAAAGCAATTAACTTCTTTTTGATTTTTATTATTTTTTATTTTTTCATTTCTTACAGTATAGAATGGAACGTAATAATAACAAAACAAGGTAAAATCGAAGATTTCAGGTTATTTTCTCAATCTTCTTATAGAACAGAAAAAAGAAATCCTACATAATAGATGCACCTATAATTATGTAATTTTTTTCTTTCTTTTCTGTTTTTATTTTTTACTGCATTCACAAATTTTAACAATGTTTAAAAGAGTCAAACTAGTTTTAACAATTTATTTTACACCAGGTAAACAGAAATTAGAAGAATGCAAAATATGTTTTGAGTTCATATGTACAAAAGAACAAAATATAGAATATAGAGAAACAACTCATATCCTAAAATAGATAACATATTTTTCTTATTTTTATTTTTTTTTTATTTTGCAGCTTTAAAACTATAATAACAACTTACAACAATTATTGATCTTCTTTAATAAACAAAAATACACTTTGTACCTACTTCTTGTTTACGTTTTACATCTTCGTATTCAAAAGTACCTATGAACATTTTTCTTATTAAATAATAAAAATAAGTTTTTTCGTTTCTTTTATATCTCCTTTACGTATGTAGGTATATTTTATTAAGCATGCGATTTTGAGCAATTTAAAAAAATAAACTTGATTTGACCTGAAAAAAATCATCTTTCTATTTGTATGATATCCTATTACAAAGTATCAATGAATTTATTGAAAAACCTAAATATCCTAAACTGGTTCAGTTCATTAACCTTGCCTAACAACTTTTACAGTACCAACAACCTTCATTTCCTACTATACAACAACTTGCAACTTATAAGTTAACAACCCATGCATATAACCTAAACTTGTTCAGTTCATTAACCTTGCCTAACAACTTCTACAGTACCAACAACCTTCATTTCCTACTATACAACCACTTGCAACTTATAAGTTAACAACCCATGCTTATAACCTAAACCAAAACAAACAAAACAAGTTTTCGACCTACTAACCAAGAATAACCTACATTAAACCCATCAATCAAAATATAGGTTAGTGGGCGTGGTCTTCGGTGCGATATGGCATGATTTTTTCCCATCCCCAAGTGCAGGATTACCTACTGACTTAAATAAGTTTTTTAGCATTTTAGTTTTTAAATAAATAAAGTAAAATAAGAAATTAAACTGTTTTTTTGTTTTTTGTTTTATACGCAAATGTAAATGTATTAAAAAAAAGTTTTTATATAAAAATAAAAAACAGAAAATTTTTTTTTATTTTTAAATCTACAGCACATCTTTAAAATTGAAAGGAAAAAGTTTAATCCTGTTTTTGTTTTTTTTGTTATCATAAAGATGCTTTTTTGCTTTCATAAAAATATGGTCTCTTCTGGATAGAAGAATCTATAGAAGAAAAGAGAAAACGAAAGTCATTAATTAACTGACTGCATGTCGTGTAAGATATTTTTTTATTTTTTAATTAAGAATGTTCAGAAAATATGAATAAAAAGAAAACAAACAGCTAGTTAAAAATATGGAACTGATTCAACTAAAGATATACTCTTTACTCTTGATATGCATTTATGTTTATTTTTTTTTTTTTTTGTTTTTGTATGGAATAAAAAATAATAAAAAAAATCTAAGACTTGTTTTTGTTATTGTTAAATTAATATACGAATATACAAATCTCTAGTTACCTAAAGTCAAAGCAAGGAATTGATATAAAAACAATATAATGTAAAAGTTGAATGATTCTATTATAGTATAGTTCCTGGTTTTAAAAACTTATTCTATTAACAATATTCTAGTAATAACAAGAATTTATTGTGAATTTATTAAGATTCTGAAAAATGTAATGATCATAAAAGAATTGTAAATTATATCATAAAATCATATATGTAAATAATGTCTACTTTTACATGTAGAATTTTTTTTGTTTAAATCTTTATTATCTTTATTTCTGTTATATCCATACGGTAAAGAACTACCATCTTCATCAAATTTCCGTTTTTCCGATTTTGGCTGATATTTTTTTATTTCGGGAATCGTAAGTACATCATGATTTTTATTTCGATTAATATTTTCTGAAATGACGTATGTGTCTGCACTATTCAATGAATTTAAAACTGCTTCCTCTATGCTATTGAAATTAATTTTTAGAGAAGCTTCATAACTAAGGGAGAATCCTTTAACTTTACAAACAATTTTTTCTGTATTATCTTTTGTACAGTAAATTTTGTAAGCGTAATTCTTGGGACCCCCACTTACAAATTCTGTAATATAACTTCCATAACATTCTAATTCATCAGTCATGTCTCCTATAAATTCACCTATTTCTGGTTCATATTCTCCTTCTTGCCAAATATACAACACTGCTGTCATAATATTATATTCTACTATCCAGCTTCTCTAGATAACTGTAAAGTTGAAGACAAGCATGTGTTGTTGTATAAGCAGCAATACTTAAGTTAACAGTAGACAAAGAAGTTACTGCTTCTTCTTTATATTTCCAGCTAATCACTATGTTTTCTTCATTTACTGCAAATATGTGACATACTTCTACAGAGAGGTTTGTTATTAACTCGTAAAGTTTAAAAGGTTGATTTATAATGGTGGTTTGTTGTTGATTTTCTCTTTGCCCAAATTTTCGCCAGAATGAGTTTAAAATAATCTTAACAAAAGATCTTAAACCAGGATTATTAACTACTTTATCGTATTCTAATTTAATTTCTTCCTTTTCAAAAAAACCATCAATATATTCTTCCTTTTCTTTTTGAGTTTGACATTTTATTGGCCACCCAGAAGCTTCTTGTTTAATTTATATAAATTTGTTCACCATTTTAGTGAATAAATCATCAATACCATTGCAATTGCCATATTTTACTGTTTCGTATTGCCAAACTTCATAAATATTTAAAAGTTTATACCCTTTTTCAATTGCTTTTTTAATTTCATCAATTACCCAAGTTCCTACTAATGCTCTTTCATCGTCTGTATGTTCACAGTATTTTCCTTGATATTTTTGTTCACTACAAGTGTTACATAGTGAGAACATCAATTTATTATTTTGTATGACAGTTAACACGGGGTGTAATAGATTTGTTGGTGGTTAGATTTTGCATTTAATAATACCGTCAATAGTCATTCTGCTTTTTTGGAGCAAATGTTTTCTTCAACATAAATCTTAGGATGGTTTATGGGAAATTTCTCTCGTTTGCAAACATATGTGTATAAGGAACATACATCTATGTATCTAATTTTTTCTCCTTGTTTACATTTATAATATGTGTAAGTATTTCCCATTCTTCCCACATAAAAGTCGACCCTATCATTTTCAATTTGTTTTTCTTTTCCATTAAATGCACATTTCAAATCAATTTTTCTCAAATCTTTTTTCCAAATAAGCCATTACATGGCAATATTTGACTGATTGTCTACCATCCTATACCCTTTTCTTGGTATAATACCTATAGTATTCGATTTGAGAAAGTTTCTTCTATATACAAGATTACAGGCGGAAGCTATTGTTGTTGCTTCTAAAAACGGTTCCACATTAAATTCTTCTAAAAAAAAAATTCTGAAAACCAGACATGCTTTAGTTAAAATTTCAACATCATTTTACAGTACTCTAAAATATCTTTCTCCATATTAAATTCTGAGTTTCTATTTTGTTCATACCACATTAAAAATTCATTACGCTCATCTGCTTTCATTGTATTAGAGTTATAGTATTTGCTGAAAATGTGCCAATGTAATTTACATTTTCCAATTTATTAAATAGATGTGGAAAATAACCCTTTTTCAAATTGATCGATAAATTAAATGCTTTCGGTAATTTTGCCAAGGCCATAGGAAAGTATGGAATCAATAAATTTAATATTATCAATTATCATAATAATAATTTTTGTACCTCGCATAATTAACTTTGGCTCAAGTGCAGTTTTATTGAGTATATAATTCAGAATAAACTGATGGTCAAACGCCTGTCCTTTATGAGCAATTATGACAATCTTTTTAAATTCCTTTCTTAATTTTAAAATAAATTCCATGAAATCCTCTATCACATTTTTCATTTTAAAAATTCTTTCTCTTAATTTACATTTTTGACAGAAGTATAGAGAATCAATGTTAATACATTTAAAGCATCTTAGCTGAGCCACACATAAACTTGGAACATGTTCTTTTATTTTTGTAGAGCTAATGTCTTCTCGTCTTGTTTCTAAATCATAAAATACGTAAATGCAGTTTTCAAAATTTACTTTTGTTTTGTCTTGCTGAATGAAGCATTTATGGTTTTCAGGAACATGATTATTGCAAATCTTACAAAAATATTCTCCACATATATGAGTCCTACAACTTTTATGAACTTTAAAACAAGATTTACATTTCCAAATTTCTTCACAGATGCTTCTATTTTTTGAACTGGAAGCCTTATGATTTTCAAAACATGATTCACCACGAAATGCGCGAATGCACTGCATACATAAAATATTTTTAACATTAATTGAACAAGCTGGTGAGTTTTGACAGCAAGGAAAACTTTTCGAACACCTATGTTCATTTTTTTTAGAATACGGAATATGACATTTTTCACAATAAAATGCTGTGCAAAAGCAGCTATGAGCGAAGTTAGTACATTGTAATGATTATTATCGTATAGCAAGTTAATTTTTTTTCCATTATTAAATCCTTCAAATATTACTTCTGCACCCTTTGTTCCATATTTATATACAACAATTTTGTGTTTATGTAAAAATTTTTGAAATTGATTCAATTCACGAATTCCGCAACCTTCAGATGGAATTTATTTTTAATGTTTTTAATAATTTCAAAGCTATTAAAGTTTGAAGTTTTCTTATATTTTTTCGAATGTTTTTCATATTTAATAAATTTTTTAATTTTAGCTATTGCACGTGGTAGACATAAATTATCGCTGTTTTTTATTGTTATTATTCCTTTCCATTTTAAACATTCCTCTTTATAATTTGAATATTTATTATTTCTACCTCTACCAGAGGGTAATCTAACACGGATAACTGTTAAACAAAAAGTGTCTGTACTTAAGCCTATAGACATAAAATAAAAATAGTTTATAATAAATAAAATAAAAAATGCATTATAAATAACTACCTTCAGAATTACTTTGAAAAACATTAGAAATTACATCTGAAACGTCGCTAAATTTAAGGTCATGACGGGATCTAAAACTGAGGTACGCAGGACCTTGATGTTCAAAGCTCTCTCCACAAAATGTTAACCTAATTTTATCAGTGGAATTCACATCTTTCACAGCAATCCTGATTATTTGATGTATAGCATCCTTAATCCAGCTAATTGGTTCTCTATTTTCAGGTACGGATTTAATTACAAATTTTATTTTATGACCGTTCATATTAAACCGTTTAACAAATGTCGAATTCCCGCTTTTTATTATGTAAGGCGTTATAGTTTCGGTAAGAAACCTTTGTAAAATAATTTTTTTCGACATTTTCTTTATACGAATTTCAGATGTTAAATACTTGAATAACAGAATAATATTAAATTTTCAATACAGATTCATTCTCTTAAATTAAAATGATACTTTAATAAATTTTAGTTGTTTTAACTAGAATCCCATCTTAATCCTATCTTAATATGTAAATAGAAAATTCTATGTACATTCAACATTTCACTATGTTCTATCAACATTGTAATTTTCTAACTACAATTTAATTTAAACTTATCTTAAAGATATAAATTGTAATCAAATGATACTATAATAAATTATATTTCATTAATAATTAGATTCTCATCTTATACGTATTTTAAATAGAAAACAGTATTACAACATTGTAATCAAACGGCAATTTAATAAATTACCCTTTTTCTGCATACAAAATATTAGCAGCATTGTAAACAACTGACATTTTTGATAGATTTTACCCTTTTGACTTAGAAAATATTTGCAAGAATGTAACTAGTTCTAAAGTTTTTATTTTATTTTAATATTACTCGAAATTTGTATATAAATACATCGAGATTTTATAAAAATATCAGTTTAATTTGAAGCAAGCAGAATGGCACAGGAATTTGATAAAGTTTACGTGGTTGATGACGTAAAAATACAGGCGCAAATTCCTACAAAAAAGAAAAAGATGGGGGCAATGCCTTTTTATCATGACTAGCAGCAGCAACAACAACAGCAACATCATCATCAACAAGAGCAACAACAACAACACTCATTTTATCAGCCACCAGAGCAAATTGAACATTTGCTGGCGCATCATTTTCCATATCATGAAACAACACCAAATTCCACCAAAAAAAGAAAACTGGTGGAAATTATTTAATTCAAAAAAAAAACCTTTAAAAAAATGTTTAAAGGTTAAAGATATGGAGCCAAGTAAGCTCCATAAAATACATAAAATAAAAAAAATAAACACCTGAGGGTGATAAACACCTCAGAAACCGATTTCTGAGAGGAAAATGAGGTAATTTTAAAAGAAGAACGTGGTGATTTTCAATTCGCCACAAAACAATAATTATAGTTTAAGTTTTTATGTTATAGAATTTGTTCTATATTAAGATTTATTATATATTAAGAATGATGTTTTTATATTAAGAATTTTATATAAAGCATTTGTTCAATAAAAAATTTTATTTCAAATAAATTTTGTACTGTTCTAAATTTATTTTCATTTTTCAGATGTTAGGATTTTATTTTATTTTTCAGATGTTAGAATTTTATTTTATTATTCAGATGTTAGGATTTTATCTTATTTTTCAGATGTTAGAATTTTATTTTATTTTCAGATGTTAAGATTTTATTTTATTTTTCAGATGTTAGCAAGTTTTTCAGATCCTTATTAAAGTTTTATTTTACAGATATTAAACAATATTTGTTGAATTTATCCATGTGTTATGTGTTTCGTCAAACTCAAGCCATTTAACAAAAACTTTATTGCCTTTTTTCTTTAAAATTTTCTCGATGTTTATATTTTTGCTTTTTCGTAAGTAGCTCATTTTTTTCTGCCTGCGATTTGAGCTTAACCACGTACAATTTTCCATTTAATTTTCCACCTTCTCTCGCTTTTTGGTATATTGTGTTTATTTTTATAACAGTTGCAGATATATTGGCAGATATTTTGTTTGCAATTTTTAGAACCACATCAATTGGGTCATCAATTTTTGACGGGAGTCCAGCCAAAATAATATCATTTTTATTTTCTTCCTTATATTTTTCATATCGCCTCCAATTTATTCACTTTTTGTTGTAATTCATTGACATTTTTTTCTGTTTCCGCAATACGTTTTTTTATAAAAACATTTTCTTTTTTAATTTCCTTATTTTGTTTAATTATATCTTGGATTTGCGAAGTTTGAAAATTTTGTGAATTTTTTATATCCAAAATGACCAAACCTAAATTTTTTAAAAATGTTCCCATATTTTCATCCGAACAATTTTTTGGTTCGAATGTAGTAAGTTGATCAAAAACTTCATCACTTTCATCTTCTGCCTCAGATTCGTATGTTTCTTCAACAGGTTCGTTATTGGTGGGACATTCTGGACATTTCCTTGTAGCACTATCATTTTTAACAGCTTGAAACAACTCGTCCGCAATTTCGCCACAATTTGTATGAAAAAATTTTTGGCACGGTCCACTACATTGTAAACCTCTAGACTTGCCTCTAGTAACTACACAGATACTGCATACCGGACACACTGTTGCCATGGTTCAAATTGTATTTATAGGTTTAAAATATATAATAATAATAAATCGAACTTTTGTTTGATTATTATATTATATGTAAATATGATATTTTTTTTTTTATTCCTTCCTCTTTTTTTTATTTTTTATATGCTTTCTGTTCCCTCTTCGATCACTTCTTTAGGTTATAACAATTTTTATAGTCACTTTTGTAATAATTAATTTATAACTTGTTTGTAAAGTAGAGAAAAAAATTAAAAAAAACAACATTTTTTTTTTTTTTTAGTTTTTATAACTATCCAATTTACTGCTATTGCTTTTTTTCCACTTTATAGTTATTATATATTTTTAAAATAAAAATATTATCAGAGCCAAAAAAATTAAAACTTTATTTCAAATCCGTGTTGCCGTTGCTTTCTTATAGTTTCCTTGTAAACTAAATATTTTCCACATTAAATTTTTCAAAGTTCGATTAAAGCGTTCTACAATAGATGCTTTCATTTCAGAGTAAGTATGATAGTGATTAATATCCTTCTTTACAACAAAATTTTGAAATATCAAATTGAAAAATTCTTTACCTTGATCTGAATGAATGTTTTAGGTATGTTTTTAGCTCGTCTTATAATTTTCTTTAAAGTATTTAAAACATTACTACCGGTTTTAATTTTAATTGGGTCAGCATAAGTATATTTAGAAAATATATATATATATAACGGTTAACATATATTTAAAACCTTTGTTGAATTTTCCATAAGGAATCATTTTCACTAGACCAATTTGCCAGGTATCATTTATTCTTTTCTGCTTGATTTTTCTTCTAAGATACCTTTTTCTAGGTGGTCTATGTATTTCTTTTACTATTTGAGATCTTGACATGATTTTTACACCATCTAACTAGTTTTAAAAATCCAATTTTACATTTCTTTATTTATATACTCTGAAAACTTTAAATTTTGACTGTGTTCTACAGTATATAACGCTATTCAATTTTACTGGCAAACCATTTTTAATTCAATTTTTGTAAGATATTTTACAAAAATGGCAGCTGATTCAACAACATTTCCATTTACTGAGGAAACTGCAATAGTCAGTACACAAAATGAGATCCAAGTTGATGAAATTACTACTACTGTAGATGAGGAGGAATTAATTGAAACTAAAGAATTCATACCACCGTTTCAAGTCTTAGATCAAGATAAAGATGAGCAACAAATTTGGGAAATAAATAACCAAGAAGGAGATCCTGACTATTTTGCAGAATTTTTTAGAAATAATTTAAAGTCTAAAATGATATATAAGAATATTTGTATAAATGTATATGTATCTGAAATACTTATCATAATAAAAACAAATTAAATAAATTTTACAAATTTTTCATTTATTGGTGTTCTTGACTAAAATATTACAAATTTTATTTTCTAGTAATACAGGTATTTCAAAAAACAATTTAGAATAATTGCTTTGAACGCTATAACGTTGTATTGGAATATATATGTATTTCTTCATGCAATTTCATAACATGTTTTTCTTGACACGTTTTTATATATTTAATAACATATTCCCGTACATTTGATTCAGCACTTTTATTGTGTATCATTACAGCTTGAAGAAAATCAATTAAGTTGTAAAATGTGTCAGCTTCCTCCTTGTTAATACTAAGACTTCGACCAATAACAATTCTTAACCCATATTGTAAACATAATTTTGTATTCTTTATTGATTGTTTCGAGTACCTTTCACGAAATTGCTGAAAGAACTTCCACCAATCATGATATTTTAAAATAACTGGCTTTTTTCCAATACGGTGAAAAATGCAAGTTGTTACAAGAGATTCTGTATCAAAACCAACAAGAACTGTTAATGACTGATTTCTGTTGAGAAAATATGTATAGCTTAACATCAAATTTCTGTTCGAACCTTGATCTTCCATTACTACGTTTTAACTAAAGCTTTTTAATATTAATTATATTGCTGAGGTACACAAGATTGTGAAAAATTTGAATTTCCAAATAAATTATAGAATATATTAATAATCAGATTGTCGTTTTCAACATGATTATCTTTGTGAAATTCATTCAAAGAAGTTTTCATACTTAAAAACATCTATACCAGCCAAAAACGCAACAGTATTGCCCACATACATCTGAAAGAATACCCTGTATCTGCTTATTATTAAAATTGTTCACTGATTTTATTCCATAAGTATTCCAAAATTTCTGGTTTATCTGGAACTCCAACATACGAATCAAAATATTCGGTGCAACCATTCTTTGAAATATAAAGGGCAAACCAATGTGTTGCCGGATCTTTTATCTTGCCAGTGTTTACAATTAAAAAAGTTGGTTTTTCTATTATTTTTGGAATTTTGTCTAAAGCAAAAATATTTGTTTGTAAATTTGTTCCTTGAAATATTTGTTTGTAAATTTGTTACATTTTAAAACACTAATTATTTCTAAAGTGTTCATGACTCAAATTGACTCAAATCATACACTCTACTTATTTCATTAATGTAGTTCATTAAAAACTTCTTTTTTATTTTTTCATTTGCTATAATAACATTAAAAACTTCTTTTTTATTTTTTCATTTGTTATAATAACATCAAATTTTTCTAGTACCTGTCTTAATTCTTTATTAATTTTATCATTATGTACAGTTCAAAAAGGGTAATTTTCAAAATTTTCATTTATAATTTCTTTTGTTGGGAATTTGTAAGTAAACTCTTTTACAAATTTTTTACAAGGTTCTTTAATTCCAACTAAAGAAATATCTTTTACAAATAAAGTATTTTTATCATTACAACAAAACTTCACATCCGCAAGTGCACAGGACGATAACATCTTGTCGAATATTCAAATACATGTTTCAGTATTCTATTTATAGATTTGTAAATATATTTCCATTTTTATCAATTTGTATGCTTGCATCAAATTCTCCATAAACAATAGCAGTGAGTTTAGATGTAAGTGGTTTTGAAAGCCTTGCCTCAATTCTAACAATAAAAACATTATCTTGGAGAATAAAAACATTATCAAGTGATATTGACGAGTTCATTGGAATTGTAAAATTTTTTACTTCAACGCGTTTATAATTATATTTAGCATTGGATTTCCCAAGAACAGCATTGTGTGTTAACAGTACACTTGGATTAACGGTAACATGTCTCATAAATGGCGTGGCTTCTATAATTTTTGATTGTGATTCATCAGAATCGTCTGCAAATAGATAAAAATCTGGTTTTTCAAGTGTTAAAACTATACGAATGTCAACATTATTTATAAGTAGAATAGGTTGAGTAAACATATATACGTGTAGTTTACCCATAAGTTCCACCACATTGCTATTATAATACAATTTTTGGCGCTCTTTTGAACCATTATTATCAGATTTAGCTATATTTGCTTTATCTAAAATCCATCTTGCGCATTCTAAATGAGTTGCAGCAGCATCTGTACCATAACTTAATAATGATTCAATATAAGCTCTATAGTGATAATTTCCATCAGACAGTGTTATATTTTTACCATTTAATTAAACATTACATTGTTTTATTAAAGAATGTAAAATGTTAGTAACTACACTTGGTTGTATTATTATTTTTCCTTCAGCATTTTTATCATTATTCAATTGTGTTCCATCTTTCTTTAAAATCTGTACTTTTAATCTAAAATATGTAGAAGACAAATCTCCATATGTATCGCCATGACCCAGTGAAACAAATTCAATAGTTGAAGGGTTGTCTAAAGAAGCAATAGGATTGTAGGAAACTTCTTCAGATCGTAAAATGCTAGACTGAATCGGTTGGGTTTAAAAAATATCCAACTCAGATTTCATACACTCAATCATTATTAATTAAAATATCTTTTTGTTACTTTTTGTTATTATCTTTACGTCGTTTTGACGTAATATAGTTTAAATTTTTAATGAATTGTCTTTTTATAGCTTTTCGTTTTCTTTTACCAGAACCATACATTTCATTCAGTTTTCGTACGGCACCACGTCGTACATTTTTAACAATCTCTTTACTACTATCTTGCATAACTTCTTTTACATTTGCACAAGATGCAATATCAGATAAAGCATTGATACCAGAGTTAATAACCTCTTTTTTCAAAATATCAGCGCCTGAAGTAAATAATGGTATCAAATATCTAAAAAGTCCCACAAAAAAGCTTCCCAATCCACGACCTCTTTAAAAGGGTACGGTTGAATGTAATAAAGGGCCGATATCATCAAGTCATCTACTAGATTGAATTAAATAATGCTTATAGTATACTCTCTCCATAATGAATAACATAAAATAATATATAGTTTTGTAAAATCGCTTTATTTATACTTTTTAAAATGTAATACAATTTTTGTTGGAATTGAACTATTGGAAAAGTTTATTTTGTATCCATATTTATCACATAAAAGTAATGAAATATTATTAAATGATTTCTCCACATTGCAATATTGAATATTACTGAATTCTTTTATAGTATCAGTGAAAGCATTTTGTATGTTAACAGATCTTAAACAACTTACATCTTTATCACCTATTTTTTGTGGTGCAATTACATCTGTGTATATAAAAAACATATCTGGTTTAATAATTGGAATCAATTTTACACTATCTATAAAAGTTTTGAAAGCTTCTATTACACGCGATTTATATTTTTTAAAATCTGTAACTTTCGAAGATACTTGATTGAAACATGTTGTCAAAATTCCCAACCAGGGAATGTAAGCGTAATTTTTCCAGGGTATAAGCGGAATTTCCTCTTATTTTTATATCTATTTTAGGTCTAGTAACACATATTGTTGTGTAACTTATATTTTTAAGCTCCTCCTCAGCTTTTGCTGGTTGTATAAGTTAAGAATTTGCTAATCCGGGATCGATAAAAAAAAAATTTTAATTTAAATTTTTTTGTAAATTTTATTATCTGAAAATGTTTTATTAAATAAAAAAGATTAATTGATTTAAAATTAAACCGTCTTTCTTTATTGACTATCAAATTAGAATTAACATAAAATAATTATGTTTTTGATTATCCAAATATTCTTACTTGCATTCACGTGTTATTGCAACGTGATTTGCCGATGTGAGAAAATATGATTTTAATATTTCCCAACTGTCATAATTTTGCTGATGTGACAAAAGTTGTTGCGAAATAATTAGGTGTGTTAACTTTTGAAAGTGAAATTTCACGTGGATAATAAAAGTTATTAACTTATATAATGAACAGCATCGTTTATAAAATTAAAAATTCCCCAAATCAACTGTCATTCAACTTCTTTTCTTGTAAACCTATTAAGTAGGCGTATATTTTGAATTAGTGTATCTAGTAGAAAAACTTCCCAGTCGCATATCATTTGTTTTTCTATTTATGGAATATATGATATTCCAACTCCTATCATATCTTTCTGCATATCTTTAATAAATATTTGAGTACTTTTTTCCCATTCTTCACCAAACACATTTGGAACGAAACCATTAATATACATTTCTGAAATACCGACTTTCCAGCTTGAATCACACATGTATTTATTCATTTTATTTGTAGAAGATGATAATGAATTTTCTGGATAATAGTTCGCAGATGAATCACTGAGTAAAGTGACATAAAATTAATCATTTACTGGTATGTTGTCCATGAGCTTGCGGATTTATTCTTACGAATTGGATTAAGTTCTGTTTGAGAATTACCTGCTGCTGATCTTAAAACACGTCTTGATGAATTATGATGAACATATGAAGGCACAGTTATAATGTATCAGTTTCAAAAATTTTTACATTTTGATTTCTAATTGATTTTCTTTTTCTAAGACCTTCTTCAACTGAAGCAGCTGACAATGCTTTTGTTAAAAAATTTTCCTGAACTTCATTATCAAATACTTCGTCATCAGCTTCTTTTTCATATACTTCTTCTTTAGGAACAACTTGTATTCCAACATTCTCATATTCAGGGAAATGCGATTGAGTTTCTCATCTATATACATTGGTTTTGCACGAGTTTGAGTACCTTTTGTTTCCGTTATTTTTACCTTCTCCTTTTTATTTCTAGGCAGTTGTCGTGTTTGTTTCTTATTTTAAATAGATTTTGTCTGTATAAATACCATTTGTGAGTGTCCGTGACATGTTTATTTAACAATTTTTTTTTCATATTTTTATCCAACTCATTAAGTTCAACGTCAGCATTTTGCTTCATTTTCTCATAAATCTCAGGTTTTAAAATTATCCTTTTATTAAATGTTGTATTATTCATTTTATAAAATTTCCAATTATCTCTGATAGTACTGCACCAAGAAGTGTATGTAAAAATCCACCACGTTGAATAATGATTTTTCTTTTGCTATTTATAGATTTTTTTCGGCAAATAAGCGATCTTAATTCTTTTTTATACTTTCGGAATTGGGTTGTTGCTGTTTTACTCAGATCACAATTACCTTTTAAAATATTTTAAGAGATTTCGCAAATGTTTTTATTACTTCAGGGTCACAGTGTTTTATAATTACTTTCTGGAATTTTGAGGTTTAGAGGTGAGGTGAGGTGAGTTTAGAGATTTTTAACACGTGCAATATATGTCGATTGGTCTTCCAGCGTTTCACATTCCTCCCAAAATTGTTCTAATTGATCTCTCGTACAATAACACAAACCTTTTCCAAATATATCATTAACGTCTTGAGTAAAATCTATTAATATATAGCCATATGGGACTGACGTCACACCATTATATACATTTTCAAATGCTTTAATTTCATTGGGATACATTTGGCGAGCTAGAGGTAATATCTGCGATTTATCTCTTGCAATTTTGAAAAGTACTAAATATTTACAGTTAAGAAATATCTCTTGAAAATTTACCCCGGGGAAAAAGATTTTGTGTTACAAATATTACAGATAAGTTTCTAT
The DNA here is from genome assembly GCA_947095535.1 of Poecilobothrus nobilitatus. NCBI lineage: Eukaryota > Metazoa > Arthropoda > Insecta > Diptera > Dolichopodidae > Poecilobothrus > Poecilobothrus nobilitatus. Next base: position 143,306,823 of record OX352772.1, read on the forward strand.
GATGTGATCCTCTAGTAAATAATTCACAAACATGCTTATCATGAGAATTTAACATCATATCATCGATAATAATTAACAAAGGTTTTTGATTATCATTAAAATCTGGAATAGAGTTACTATATTCCATATCTTTGCCATATTTTGGAACGGCATTTTTGTCTGGATTACAACAAATTATTCTATTAATATGCGGTTGTAGATTTTCTTTTTTATATTTTATTAAATTATGAATAAAAGTGGTTTTACCACAGCATGATGGCAAAGCCGCCATCATAATAAACGGGTGAAACAGCATAGTTGTATTAGTTAAAAACTAACTCTGTTCACCTATGTTTATACGAAAAGCTTTTTTCCCGAAGTGAATATAAATGTAATTTAGTTATTCTATGGAACATTCTTCCATAAACCTTCGACATGGTTAAACAAGTTCTAATAGTTGACCTACAATTTTTACAAGGAAATGAAAAGCAATATTTCCTAAAAGAGTTAGCCATACTTGAAAAAGGAAGTTTAATTCCAATTGTGTATCACTTCAAAGCACCGTATCCCGCAGGAGAACTTAGTCAGGATATGAAATATAATAACCAGTATTGCGAAAGTAAAATAAATTGGCTTAAATGGAATAACGGTTCAGTTGATTTAGATGTAAAATGTATATTAAAACATTATTTAGAGTCAGCTGAAAAAATGTATGTTAAAGGAGAACAAAAAATCCTTTTTCTTCAAAAGTACATTGACAGTGTTAAAATAGAGGATCTAAGCAGAAACTTGCCGTCATTGCAAAATATTGATAACTGTAAATCAAATTGTCCTATACACTTATCAAACAACAATTTCAGATGTGCTGTTAAAAAATTTTATAATGTAAATATAAATATATATGTATCTTTTAAAGGAAAAAATGTTAGATTAAGTTTTTCAATTTTCATACTTGCACGATATGAATTTAAATAACAAAACCAAAAAAGTTACATTCTACATTTAACAAGAAATTCACGTTATGCATGTATGGGAGTATGCTTACAGATCACCAAGGAAAAGTCATTGGGAAGAATACGCACGTGATACAAGTAGATTTCAAAGACGTATAGAAAAAGTTGGTCTCACTATTTCTGCAATTTGAACATCTGATCATCGTAAAAAAATGTTTAAACTTAGATTTAAATGAAAATATAATAATAAAAGAATTTAAACATAAAAATAAATGTCTTTTATTTTTATCTTATGTTTTTAAAATAGATACCATTTAACCTATCTTTGAATTATTTTTTATTCTATACAAAAACAAAAACAAAAACAAAAAAAAAACAAAAAAAAACAAAAAAAAAAAATAAAAAAATAAACATAAACATAAATGCATATCAAAAAGTATATCTTTAGTTTAATCAGATCCATATTTTTGATTTGCTGTTTGTTTTCTTTTTATTCATATTTTTTGAACATTCTTACTTAAAAGTAAAAAAAAATATCTTGCACGACATGCAGTCAGCTAATTAATGACTTTCGTTTTCTCTTTTCTTCTATAAATTTTTCTATCCAGAAGAAACAACATTTTTATGTAAGCAAAAACAAAATGTATATCTTACTTTACTTTTTACTTTATGCTAACAAAAAAAAACAAAAACAGGATTACACTTTTTCTTTTCAATTTTAAAGATGCGCTGTAGATTTAAAAATAAAAAAAAATTTTCTCTTTTTTATTTTTATATAAACAATTTTTTTAATACATGTACATTAGCGTATAAAACAAAAAACAAAAAAAAAGTTTTAATTCTTATTTAAACTTTATTTATTTAAAAACTAAAATGCTAAAAAATTTATTTAAGTCTTACTTCTTTTTTTTTTTACTCTACACAGTTTTCAAGGAAGGTATATAGGTACATTATTTTGCTATTATAAAGAACAAGTTTTTTATTTTTATTTCCTTTAAATGCAACATGTTTTTCTTTTCAATTTTAAAGATGCTCTGTAGATTTAAAAATAAACAAAAAATTTTCTGATTTTTCTTTTCATATAAGAAATTTTCTTGCTACTTTTATGTGTGCGCCTAGTATTTAAACCAGGTATACAATTTTGTTTATTAAGCGCCGACCTACTTCAAATTGTTTAAAACTTGACTTCCTACTATACAACCATTTGGAACTTATAAGTTAACAACCCACACATGCAACCTAACTTAAAACCTCAACCAAAACTAATTTTTGGCTTATAGTAACCAAGATACATAAAATCAATTGTTCAGTTCATTAACTCTGCCTGACAACTTACAGAATATCAACAACCTTCACTTCCTATTATAAAACTATTTGGAACTTATAAGTTAACAACCCACACATACAACCTAACTTAAAACCTAAACCAAAACAATCTAAACAAGTTCTTGACCTACTAACCAGCATAACCTACATTAAACCCATCAATCAAAATGTAGGTCAGCATGTCGTGCTATATGGGTAAATTTTTTTCCCATCCAAAAAAGGCAGGGTTACCTACTTATAAATTTCAAAAAGTTGAATAATTCATCAAGACGTGTTTTAATGCTAGCTATAACAGGTAATACTCAAACGGAACTTAATTTTCCAATTTGTAAGATCCGCAAGCTTATAATTCGTTGGTATCAAAGATAATTAGAGCAGCCGCCTAATTCGTTGGTATCAAAGACTGCGAATGATTTCCTACAGTTTGCCACTCCGAGGAATCATCTTCATGTAAGCAACATTTTACTTTCTCATCTATTGATATTTAAAACAAAACTTCAAGCAATTGTGAGAAAAAAATAGTAACAAAAATTTTAAGAAATAAAAATTATTTTTTATAAAAGAAAAATTGGAAAAAATTTTTTATATGAGGAAAATTATACTAAAGTGAACAAAAATTAAAATTATATTAAAAATAAAATTATATTAAAAGAAAAAATAATAATATAGAAAAGTAAATATATTAGTGTTTTGCATTTTTTGAATCAAGCCTTAATTTACCCAAAGTGAGGCTGCTTTGGGCACAGAATCGCAAAACTTCTAATATCAAAAAAATCTTATTATTATAAATTTTTATAAATAAGTAAAATAAATAAAAATTATTTATAAATTTTACGAAAAGTAAAGAAAATATTATATAAATTAATAATTTTATATTATATAAATTTTACGAAAGGTAAAGAAAAATAACAAAAATTAAAAATAAAAGAAAAATATAAGAATCAAAAATAAAATTTTTAACATTGAAAATGGTAATTAAAAATAAAAATAACGATCATTTCATTAAATAATAAATTTTTAACAGATCTGATAATTTTAAGAAATTTTTTTATAAAAATTTTTATTATAAGGCATTTAAATAGAAATAAATTGTAAAAATTATAAAACAAAATTTTAAAATAGAATAAAATAGAAATAAAATAAGAAATAAAATTTATTAGAAACGAGGAAGAATACAGTTGCCTTTGTCAACTCTTAGATACCCGTACGAACCGTTAGTATGTTCACAGCCTGTCACTCTGCTTACAATATTATTTTTTTAATGAATTTTATAATTTCTAGAACTAAGGGTTGTAGATATATTCAAACTATATGTTTATACATTCTTCTAAAGCAAATTCTAACCTTCCACATAACGATTATCAATCCAAAACTTTTTCAAATATTCTATAGTACCATTTAATACTAAGCGGTAAACGTTTATTAAATTTACTAAGTACAAAATAATAAATATAATTTTGTGCGAATTATATTATTATATTATATTATATTTAAATATTCCATTGACAGAATAATTTCTTATAAGTACAATAAAATACATATATGTATGTAAATACGGCGCTATATAATATACATATATACTCTTATCATTCATTCACTAGTGACATATACGATATGTAAATAAACATGATATTATATAAGTATGTATATATATCAATATCATATAAATAATAATAAAAATTCTTCAAGTAACCGTTATGTTGTTTATTTATTTACATTTTTTTGTACTACGCATTATATCCTCAACAATTTCAAATTATCGAGTAAAACAAAATGCAAAAAATTCGTTAAAGAAATTTGTTAGAAAATTTGAAAAAATCAAGTAACTCTTTCGTCAATTATAAAGTAACCATATATTATTAAAAAAAGTTATTCACAGAAATAAGAGTATAATATTGAAGCTTTAATTTTTGTGTATTACTTCAAAAAAATGTTAACAGGTGTTCAAGTTACAGGTGTTTAAAAATTGGAAATTTTCAGTTTTTGACCCCTTACAGCTCCTAAACGGGGGGTGATACAAAAAAAATTTCTGAAATGACTCATTATTTTCAAAGATCTAACTTCTGTCAAAATTTCAAGTTTCCAACTTAAACCGTTTAGAAGATAGAAGGGTTAAAGGATTTTGCAAAATTTGAGTTTTGCATAACGGTAAATTAAGACACCGTACGCCACAAATATATATTTATTGTATATATACTTTTAAAGCTGATGAAAGTAGTAATCGTTTAGCGTTTTCAAAATGAAGATATACCTTATACAACTTTTGCTATAACAATTTAAATATAGAGCTTTTTTGAGCCTTTGGGGAGCTGTATCTCCGTAACGAGTGGGGCTACAAAAAAAAAGTATTAAAAATAAAATTAATATTTTTGTGAGATCTATCAGCAGTTAAAATTTCATAGCTCTATTTCAAAAAAAATGTCGGGATCTAAAAGTTAGGTGTTCGAGAGCTACCCTAAGGCTTGGTCCAAACTCAACCAAAAAAAATAGGGAACCTACAAATTACTGCCAGAATATTTTGTGTAAATTTCAAGATTCTAGCTTTCTTAGTTTTTGAGTTAGCGTGCTGACGGACGGACATGGCTCAAAAGTCTTAGAATTTTTTTCTGATCCGATCCATACCTTTGAAGGTATATCTAGCTCGCTTATTTCGAGGTGTTACAAACGGAGGAGTAATTTTATTATACCCGATCCTATCGTACGGGTATAAAAATTCCATATGCTTGAAGTTTACCACATATTATTACTACATATTACTTTTTTAAATAAGATACTTTAAATAAATTTGATCATATTTATGCTAAAAAAAATAAAATATTATAATTAAAATTCTTAAAAAACTAAATTTTTCAGTCTGCCTTTGAACTTCACAAAGGATACTAGTTTTTTGACTTGCAGTATTTTTTTTTTTTTCTTTTTGCTTCTAAGCTTTTCTTTTTTATTTCTAAAAACACAAAATAAAAGAATTTAAAAAAAAAAATAAAAAAAAATCTTCTTAATATTTTCACTAGTTTTAAAAATCACTGGATTTATTAAAATACAAAAGTAAAACAAACCTCCAACACTTGCTGTAAAATTTGGAAACATGCTTCCTTCGGGGAGCACGAACTTTTTTCGTTTGCTTAAAGATGGTGTGACTGAAAAAAAAGGAAAAAAGTAAAAAACAGCACAGCACTGCAAAACACAACAATAAACATAACCTTAGATAATAATGACAAAAAGTTCCTAAATATAAAAGCCACCGATCCTAATGCACCTCTAAGAACACACAACAAATTCGTAATAAACAAGCTTCTTGAAGGTATCTATCCAAAATTCACGGCCTCCTGGGACAGAACTGGAAATATAATGCTTGAAGTGTCCAGCAAGAGAATTGCAGACATTTTTCTAAAAAAAACTAAACTTGGCAAAATCGACATAGCAGTTGAATTGAATAAACACTTTAATTACTCCAAAGGACTGATCTTCGACAGAGATCTAATAAATGTTGACACAACCGAAATCTTAACTGGACTAAAAGAAAAAAATCCTTCAGTTGTTGAAGTTTTTAAATTATCAAAAACCAAAAACTTACAAAAAATTTTTACTGGCGCAGTCATCCTTACTTTTTATTCAATGAATCCTTTAGAATATGTAAAAAGTGGCTTCACAATCCACCAAGTAAAAAATGGTACCCGAATCCTATAAGATGTAAAAAATGCCAAATGTTGGGGCACTTGCAAAAATTTTGCAAAAATCCTCCAAGATGTGCTGATTGTGGTAACGAAAGACCTGAAGGCGATATAGCTCATTCACAAAATTGCAATGTTTTCAGTTGTGTTAATTGCAAAGGAGAAAATCACAGTGCAGCTTCCAACTTGTGTCCAAGTTACGTCAAGGAAAAAGAAGTTTTAAAAATTAAAACTGATCTTCACTGCACAAAACGTATAGCTTATACTGAATATAATAAAATTTACAAAACGTCACAAATACCACCAGTTGAAACTTTCACTCAGCTGTTCAAAAACCAAAATCCTACAAACAATACCTTATCAAAAAATTCAACTATCATATCTACAAGCAACTCAAATAATAAAAAAACTCAACAATCAGATCTAAATATTCAAACCATTTCAAGTTCCACAACTTTAAATACAGCAATTTCAACAAATAAAATAGAATCATCTTATCAAAGGCAACAACCTGAAACAACAACAAGGCTAATGGAGGAAGATAGCAACAACAAAATGATAAGTACAATGCCAAATAATTTTAATGATACTTTAATTAATTTAAATACTTTTAAACAAACTAATAACAATAATTGTCATGACAAAAATATGAATTTAAATTTAACAAATAATAATTACAAAAAGATACAACTAAATCAAACATTAATCAACAATAATAATGAATTATGCTCATCCAGTAGTATAAATCTTCCGTTATCTGATGTTGATACATAACATAAAAATATTTTTTTTTTTTTTATGTATATATTATTATTGTTCTTATATATTATAATACTTTATACAGGTTAAATAACAATTCAAAATCAGAAAATCAATTAAGTAAAATTTGTGAATTATAATTTGATAAAACAAATATATTTTTAGAAAAAAAAAAAAAATCAAATAATTAACAATTAATACATAATTATAGAACTAACATAGATCTAAGTATTATTTTAAGTAAAGAACTCAAGATATTCTAAATAAGTAAAATATTTTAATCAGCTGTTAATCAGAGTTTATCGAAATTCGTAGAGCAATTTTTTAATTTATTTTTCTCTTCTATATTCTTTTACATTTTATCTCTTTTTATTTATTTTTCAATCACTTTTACTCCTTTTTTTTTTTTTTTCAATTTTCTTTTCTCCCCTTTTTTCTTTTTTATTTATTTTTTTTTCTCTCTTTTTCTCTTCAACGTTAAGCACAATTTTATGTCAAACCAACACAGAAGTAATATATATAAAAACTATAATATTCTTCAATGGAACATTCAGGGATTTCATACCAACAAAAGTAATTTAGAAATAATCACGAAAAACTATAAACCTCTAATAGTAGCCCTACAGGAAACCAGATTAACTCAAACTCAAATTCCTCTGACTTTCTCTTCCTTTAATTGTAGCTTTTCCGTGAATATGGAAAACCCATCTTCTGGTGGACTTGGGTTCTTAATTAACAAAGGCCTAAACTACGAAAAAATAGCCTTAAATACTAACATTCAAGCCAGCGCAATTAAAGTTAACTTTCCAATTTTAGTAGATCCAATAACCATTATAAACATATACATAGAAAACGACTCAAATTATAGAAAACAAGACTATGAGAACTTAGTTACGCAACTCGAAAAACCGATATGGGGTAACTCGAAATACTATATGGGGTGACAGAATAACAAATAACAAGGGCAAAACTATCGAAAAATGGCTCGAAGAAAATTCGGACCTGATACTAAACAACGGATCACCTACCCTGTTCAGCACCCGCGGTACCTTTACGTGTATTGACCTAACAATATGATCTGCAGATCCTGCACCCAAATTTGATTGGCATACAACGCCCAATCCGAAAGGCAGCGATCACTTCGCTATCATCCTGCGTTCAGAAAACAGAAAGCCAAAAATAAAACAAAAATGCAAATATTTAGAAAACACTGCTGATTGGAATAAATTTGCCGAACTTATTGACAAATACCTAAGTGCCAAAAACCCCGCCAACAATATTAATAGAGAAGTAGCAATATTAACAAAAGGAATCAGATATGCTGCTAACAGCTCAATGAAAACTTCCAAGCCGCTGAATAAACAACAACCACAATGGTTCAATAGGCAAATAGAAAAATTAAACTGTCGCGAAACAAATCTTGGGAAGAATTTGCAAATAGCATAGGAGACCAAAACAAAAATTACTGGGAAAAGGCCATGATAATTCTGGGGAAAAAAAAGGACAAACTTTTAGCCATTAGACATCATCCTGAAACTTAACCTGTCACAAACCCTAAAACTAACGCCGACTTCTTCGCAGAAATAGGCTCCCAAAACTCTTTGGACAATAACTATTCTAGTGAATTCTCAAGAGAAAAACAGAACTATCAAACTTCAAACATGGCTCTTAACAGCAACCTTTTAGACAATCCAATAACCACAAAAGAGTTAGAAAACACGCTGCACAATTTCAAAGGCATAACTCCAGGAAGAGATAAGGTTTCGTATTGTATGCTTAAGCATATCACTCAAAACTTTAAGAAACGTCTAACCGATCTGTATAATAAAATACTTGATTCAGGAAATTTTCCACAGGCTTGGAAAATTGCTGAAATCAGACCCATACCAAAAGGTAATAAAAATCCCAATGATCCGGCTAATTATAGATTCATATCCCTACTCCCAACTATGGCAAAACTACTAGAAAAAATTTTGGGAAACAGATTAAGCTGGTTTATTGAAACAAAACTATTGGGTAGAATACATGGGTTCAGGCCAAATAGGAGCACAACTACAATGTTACAAACTCTACAATTTCACCTCTCAATGGGGTTACACAATAAAGAACATGCTGTAGTTATTTCATGTGACATAGAAAAAGCCTTCGATAAAATCTCGAAACACACAATCCTTAAGCAGCTCGTAGAATGGAATATCGGTAAAAAAACAATTAGAACCATAGAAAGCTTTCTAACAAACCGCAAAATAGTGGTAGCCATTGAGGGAATAAACTCACATACAAAAAATCTCCAAAACGGTATACCACAGGGGTCGCCACTGTCTGTGCATCTTTTCAATGCTTTTATTGCAAACCTTCCAAGTAAATTAAATTGCGTCAGAGGACTAAACTATTTAATATATGCAGACAACGTTATCTTATTTAGCATAGCCAAAGACACACAAGCAGATAACACAATTCAAAGAGGTTTAGAAGCCTTACACATTTGGTCGACTGAAAAAGGTGTACTATTCCCCACGAACAAAATGGAAGCCCTATATGTCTGCAACAAAAGAAATTGCAACATAAATAATTTTGCATATAATAATAAAAACATACAGGTTTTCAACGAAATATCTATCCTGGGTCTTAAATTTAATAAAACTCTAAAGTTTTATTCACATGTCAGTACCCTCGTCAAAAAATTAAAAAGCACGAATAATCTACTGAAAATTATATGTAGAAATAAATATGGACCCTCTATTAAAATCTCAGTTGAAATAGCTAAAGCACTGCAACTAGGAAAAATAGACTATGCTATCTCGGTTTATGGTTACTGCGCACAGGGGCAAAATGAAAATATTCAAATGCAACTTAATCAGGCTGCTAGAATATGCCTAGGAGCCTTACGAACAACAAACGTAGACAGCCTAATGATCGAATCTGGCTTTCCCACCTTTTCTGAAAGAAGAGATTTCCTCTCCACCAAATTTTTTCATAAACAACTTAGTGACGCGATACAACCAATGCATAAATTAACCTGGGCACTAGTAAACGGGAACATTAAAAGACCAAAGCAAGCGGCCTTAGCGAAGATAATGGAATTTTCAACTTTTAATGAAATACACTTTGAAATTCCCCTGGCCAAACTAAAGGAAGAACCACCCTGGCTTTTTAACCCAAATAAATTTATAGATGCATCACTAGCTAAACATGAAAAAAATACTACAGAGAAAGGGAAATATTTTCAATTATTTAAATCAATGACCCAAAACTACGCTCCAAACACATACAAAATGTACACAGATGCAACTAAATCCGAAACAGGAGTGGCGCAACGCAGAACTAATATCAATATATGAAGCAATAAACTTATGCTCCACCATAGAAAAAGAAACAATAGGTTATTCATATAGATAGTCTAAGCTCCCTAAATGCAAATGCATAGCCTGGTCACTGTGGAATATCAGGAAACGAACGTGCCAATAAGGAAGCAAAAGCATCGTTAAATAGTCCGGCAATACTAGCTGGCATATATCAAAAGAACATCAAAACAAAGCAAATAAAACTAGTTATAGCAAACAACAGGCAAGTCAAATGGAACAATTCTAGCAGTTTCTTAAAGTATCACTGGCCCGGAATAGAGACTCCTCTTTATACCCTGAAAAATAACAGAAGGCTAGAAACCAAAATATGTCGCATAAGGCTAGGCCACACAATCGAAACGAAAAAATTCCTTTTCGAAAAAACTAGTCCGCCATTATGTCCACACTGCCACCAAACATTAACCATAAGACATATGATTTTTGATTGTTCTGCACACAACCGAGCTATTAAGGTCCACTTCGACGTCCAGGTCTGAATTATTAAAACCTATTTCACAAAATGCAGAAATAATAGAAAAAATTGCGAAAAAATTCGATATCTGGAAACATATTTAGTAGTTTCATTTTTGCTCTTTTTCATAAAACTTAAGATTAAAAAAAAAAAAACAAAAAAAAAAAAATTAAATTTAAGCTAAAAAATTAAATTATAGAAATAATCACAATATAAAAAATTAAATCATAGAAATTAAAAAAAAAAAAAAACAAATGTAACAAACATAATGGCCTTAGTAGCAGAGGGCTATACTAATAATGTGAAAATAATTTTTGTAATATTAGTTTTTTAAATAAATAAATAAATAACTAAATTTTTTAACAAATTAAGAAATTATTTTGACTAAATAAATAAAAATTAATAAGAATAAATAAATAAATATTTCTTAAAGGAATTAAATAAATAAAAAAAATTTTTTTGTAATAATATTATATGGCCTTAATTTTCTATTATATTTTTACTAAATTTTATTATATTTATAGACAATAATCATAATATTATTCCATTAGTTGTAAATTTAAAAATAAAAAAAAATAAAAATAACATTTTTTATCTAGGTCAAATTCCACTTTCAAAAGTTAAAGCACCTAATTATTTCGCAACAACTTTTGTCACATCAGCAAAATTATAACAGTTGGGAAATATTAAAATTATATTTTCCCACATCGGCAAATCACGTTGCAATAACACGTGAATGCAAGTAAGAATATTTGGATAATCAAAAACATAATTACTTTATGTTAATTCTAATTTGATAGTCAATAAAGAAAGACGGTTTAATTTTAAATCAATTAATCTTTTTTATTTAATAAAACATTTTCAAATAACAAAATTTACAAAAAAATTTAAATTAAAATTTATATTTTTATCGATCCCGGAGTAGCAAATTCTTAACTTATACAACCAGCAAAAGCTGAGGAGGAGCTTAAAAATATAAGTTACACAACAATATGTGTTACTAGACCTAAAATAGATATAAAAATAAGAGGAAATTCCGCTTACACCCTGGAAAAATTACGCTTACATTCCCTGGTTGGGAATTTTGACAACATATTTCAATCAAGTATCTTCGAAAGTTACAGATTTTAAAAAATATAAATCACGTGTAATAGAAGCTTTCAAAACTTTTATAGATAGTGTAAAATTGATTCCAATTATTAAACCAGATATGTTTTTTATATACACAGATGTAATTGCACCACAAAAAATAGGTGATAAAGATGTAAGTTGTTTAAGATCTGTTAACATACAAAATGCTTTCACTGATACTATAAAAGAATTCAGTAATATTCAATATTGCAATGTGGAGAAATCATTTAATAATATTTCATTACTTTTATGTGATAAATATGGATACAAAATAAACTTTTCCAATAGTTCAATTCCAACAAAAATTGTATTACATTTTAAAAAAGTATAAATAAAGCGATTTTACAAATATTATATTATTTTATTCATTATGGAGAGAGTATACTATAAGTATTATTTAATTCAATCTGGTAGAGGACTTTATGATATCGACCCATTATTACATTCAACCGCATTTTTTCAAAGAGGTCGTGGATTCGGAAGCTTTTGGGGGACTTTTTAGATATTTGAAACCATTACTATGGAATTTGTTTCACTGGGTCATGACGATACATATAGAGATTTGTCTTCTACATATTTGAGATTAAAAGTACAGAACTTAAAGAAAGATGGAACACATTGGAATAATGATAAAACTGCTTATGGAAAAATAATAATACAACCAAGTGTAGTTAATAACATTTTACATTCTTTAATAAAACAATGGCAAATTAACAATTAAATGGCAAAAATATAACACCATCTGATGGAAATTATCACTATAGAGCTTATATTGAATCATTATTAAATTATGATACAGATGCTGCTGCAATGTGAATGTGCAGGATGGATTTTAGATAAAGTAAATATAGCTAAATCTGATAATAATGGACTAAAGGAGCGCCAAAAATTGTATCATAATAGCAGTGTAGTGGAACTTATAGGTAAACTACACGTAGATATGTTTAATCAACCTACTCTACTTATAAATAATGTTGACATTCGTATAGTTTTAACACTTTAAAAACCAGGTTTTTATCTATTTGCAGACGGTTCTGATGAAGCACAATTAAAAATTATAGAAGCCACGCTATTTATGAGGCATGTTACCGTTAATCCAAGCGTGCTGTTAACACACAATGCTGTTCTTGGGAAATCCAATGCTAAATATAATTATAAACGCGTTGAAGTAAAAAGTTTTACAATTCCAATGAACAGCTCATCAATATCACTTGATAATATTTTTATTGGACAGTTGCCAAACACAATAATTTTTTATATGGCAGCAAATGTGGGTTACTCTGAAAAAAGATCAAAAAACCCATACAATTTTAAACATTTTGATATTTCACAATTTGTGATAAACGTAAATGGTGTTAAAATACCTAATTCAACAATTGAAACCATTTTTTCAGATAAAAATAATTGCTGTACAATAGCATATAGTACACTCTTTTCAGGAACTGGAATTTATCTGGAAATGAAGTATGTCAAGGTTTACTGAGCCAAGGTACAGTTAGAATTGAGGCAAGGCTATCAAAACAATTTACAACTACACTAACTGCTATTGTTTATGGAGAATTTGATGCAAGCTTACAAATTGACAAAAATCGAAATTTATTTACAAACCTATAAGTAGCATACATAAGATCATGGAGATCAACTCTCCAAAGTAATTAAAAGACAAACTTTTTTAATTGTAAACACTGATAAAGCAAAAAAACCGGGAACACATTGGTTAGCTATTTATATTGCCAAGAATGGTTGTATTGAATACTTTGATTCTTTCGGTAGAAAACCAATAAATTGGAAATTTTGAGTTACTTAAAAAACAAATATATAATTTTTAATGAGAAACAATACAAAGTAACTATTCAGATGTATGCGGACAATATTGTTGTTCTATACGTGGTATAGATGTTACGGTTATAGTATGAACACCTTTTTAAAAAATTTTAATAAAGGAAATTATGTGGAAAACGACAAATTGATTTTAAAAACTTTTCAACGTGTATTTAGAAAATATAACTCCTTACAAACCTGTATTCCTAAATCGTATAAATAAAAAACAACATAAACAATGTTTAGTAAATTTAAGTCAATGGAGGAACCAGGTCAAACCACAAATGTGTTGCTAAGATATACATATTTTCTCAATAAGAGTCATACATTAAAAATTTCTGTTGGGTTTGATTACGAATCGCTGAAGTTTCAAGCATATTTCATCGTATTGGTAAAAAGACAATTGCTTTAAAATTCCATGAATGGAATAAATTTTATTACCAATTTAACAAAAAACTCGAAGAAAAGATAATCAAAGATATAAAACAGTGTTTTCATTATGGGCAAAGATCGGCGAACGGGCAAAGCATAACTATTAACAGAAAAGAAACAAAAAATGTTTACGATTTGAACGAGTTTCTTCAAGCAGTAATGACCTATAATAAAACAGCTGAGTTAAATGTAAAAGAATATGTTGGAGAATATCTGAAATTATGTTATGAACAACAGGTATTAAAATTACAACAACAAATTTATATACCAATGCAACGTTTTAATGTACAATGCAATTATTCAAGACTATTTTTTGAAATTCCTGTAATTTTAAAAGAAAAAATTTGAAATATACTACATAAAAACAAATAAAATAAATCTCAACAAATAATACAATAATTTTTATTTTTTATTTATATGTTTAGATAGAGAAATATTTTTAATTATTTAATTAAAATTATTTAGGATTATTAAATCATTGAAATAATCAGGACCTCGTTGCTGATTATTTACATCCCAAATTTGAGGAAACTGAACTTCTTCCTCTTCTTCTTCAATTTGTTCTTCAATTTCTTCTTCAGTTTCATGTTCTGATTCATCTATCTGCAGAGGCGATACAAACTCTTCTGTATCTTCCAACTCCTCATCCTCCACAGTTGATAGAATTGTATCATCATGAATCTGGCTTTCAGTATTTACTCGGGCAGTTTCTGCAAATGGATATATTGTAAAATCAGCTTGCATTTTAGAGTTTTGTTCCATAAAAGTCAGAATGGAAATTAATTAAAATTACAAATAAAAGCTGGCTTATATACTCATGCAGAAAAGTATAAAAGCAAAATAAGTTCAAGCAAATGGTTAGTTTAAATCATGCTTTGGTCTATTATTGTATATATAATAATTATTATCTTCATACCTTTAACATTTTTAAAATTAGTTGACATAATTGTTTAATATAAATAAAATGTCAAGATCCCAAATAGTAACTGAAATTCATAGACAGGCAAGACGTAAATTTCTTAGAAAAAAATTCAAGCATTAGTCGTTAGAAAAGTTAGAAAAAATATTCACTCTGATCAAGGCAAGGAATTTTTTAATTCACAATTTCAAAATTATATGAAAGAAAAATCAATCAATCATTATCACACATTTAGCGAATTAAAAGCATCAATTGTTGAACGATTTAACCGTGCATTGAAAAATTCTATGTGGAAAAAATTTAGTTTAAACGGAAATTATAAATGGTTACCTATTGTACAATCATTAATAAAATAATATAATTTAGCAAAACATAGCACAACAAAACTTCCTCCTGAAAAAATTACAAAGAAAAACGAAAAAAATATACTTAGAAATGTATATACTGAGCCTAAATTTTTCAAAAAAATAAATGTAAAGTTGAAATATAAATATAAAGGACATTTCGAAAAAGGTTATCAACCGAATTAGTCAACTAAAGTATTTAAGATTGATAAAATCAATAATACTTATCCTGTTACATATCAATTATCGGACTATACTGATATGGCAATTTCTCGAGGTTTTTATCAAGCTGAGTTTACACCTGTAAAATACCCAGATACTTATCTTGTAGAAAAAATTCTGAAAAAGCAAGGAAATTAAGTTTTTATTAAATGGCTAGGTAAAAAGACTAGATAAAAAGACATTATTTAAATAATTGTAAAGTTATTAAGTATTTATTTACATTTTGCATTTATAGTGATTTGTTTTATAGAAATACTAACATAATACCAAATTCTAGTTTTATTTGTTTTTATTTTTAAATATTCTTTTTGCAGTCGTTTATATCCATATCGAAAAGAGCTACCATTTTCATTAAATTTCCATTTTTCTGATTTGGGATATTTTTTTATTTTCGTTTTCTGCAGGATTTAAAATCCCTTCTTTGATCGTAGCAAAATTAATTTTTGTGAAGCCAGATAAGTTAAGCGAATTCCTTTTACTTTGCATACAAATTTTCAGCTGCTATCTTTTGTGCAGTACACTTCGTATGTATAATTTTTAGGACCTCCACAGACAAACTCTGTTATGTAACATCCAGCATCAAAGCACTCTAATTTATCTGTCATTTCTCCTACAAATTACCCTGTTGGGGGATCAAATTCGTCTTTTCGTGATATATAAATGACAGAATCTGTGTCATAATATAAAACTCTATTATCAAGCTTTTCCAAATAACTGTAAAGTTTAAGACGAGCTTGTGTTGTTATGAAAGCTGCTATGCTAACGTTAACAGTTGGTAAAGAAGTTTCAACTTCATCTTTGTATTGCCAACTAACCACTATATTTTCTTCATTTATAGGTAGAATTTGACGTACCTCTATAGAAGGATTTGTTAACATTTTATAAAACTCAAACGGTTGATTTAAATGGTAGTTTGTTGCTGGTTCTCTTTCTGTTAAAATTTTCTCCAAAATGAATTTAAAATTATTTTAGCAAAAGATCTTAAACCGGGATTGTTAACAATTTTATGATATTCTAATTTAATTTCTTCCATATTGAATTTTTTTTCATTTATATCAGTAGATAGGTAGGCACTTGGGCCAGACAGGTCAGTAGGTCAAGGTCAACCGGAAGTAGGTCAAGGTCACCCAGAAGTAGGTCAAGGTCACCCGGAAGGCCAGACAGGAAGTATGTCAAGGTCATTTTAAAAGTAAGTGAGACTGGCGGCGATCGTCAGTTGTTTATAAAGATTGTATACTTGGTTTAAGTAATAGGTATGCAGGAAAATAGTAGGAAAAAAAAAAATGCTTTTTCATACAATGTAAAGAGAAAAAAATGTACCTATACGTTTCTTTAAAATTTAAAAAAGTGCAAACTGGTTTTTTACATCTTAGATGAAGAATCAACAAAATTAATGCAATTTTGAGATGCATTTTTTTTCTTTTTTTCTTGTTTTTTCTTTTTTTTTTTATGAAGTATTTAAAGAAGAGGAAATAAAAACCATTAATTAATTGCGAGTATCACCGTATAAGATTTTATTGTTATGTAAGAATGTTGACAAAAATATGAATAAAAAGAAAACAAACAGAAAATCAAAAATATCTAACATGTGGTTTAAGTAATAGGCGTAAATGGATATAGTAAGAAAAAATGCGTTTTTATAAAATGTAAAGAGAAAAATTTAAACAAATTAAGTGTACCTATGCGAATTTTTAAAATTAAAAGAAAAAAGTGCAAAGCTGGTTTTTAAATCTGAATCAACCTTGACCAAATTGATATTTTGAGATGAATTTTTTTCTTTTCTTTTTTGTTCTGATGAAATATTTAAAGAAGAGGAAAGAAAAAATTATTAGTATTTTAAGATTTTATTGATATGTAAGAATGTAGAACAAAAAAGATGTATTCTTATGTTGTGTTAAAAAAAAAAATAAAACAAATTTATTTGTATGTTTGAAATAATTTTTTATTTAAAAATATTTTACAATTTTATAGAAATCTGTGCTGTTTTAATCTAACATTTTTTCTTTTAAAAGATACATATATACATTATAACAATTTTTAACAGCACATCTGAAATTGTTGTTTAATAAGTGTATAGGACAATTTGATTTAAAGTTATCAATCTTTTGTAATGACGGCAAGTTTCTGCTTAAATCTTCTATTTTATCACTGTCAATGTACTTTTGAAGGAATAGTTTTTTTTGTTCTCCTTTAACATAATTTTTTTCAGCTGACTCTAAATAGTGTTTTAATATAAATTTTACATCTAAATATTCAACTAGACCGTTATTCCATTTAAGTCCATTTATTTTATTTTCGCAATACTGGTTATTATATTTCATATCCGGACTAAGTTCCTCTGAGGGGTACGGTGCTTTGAAGTGGTAGACAGTTGGAATTAAACTTCCTTTTTCAAGTATGGCTAATTCTTTTAGGAAATATTGCTTTTCATTTCCTTGTAAAAATTGTAGGTCAACTATGAGAACTCGTTTAACCATGTCGACGGTTTGTGTAAGAATACTCATTAGAATAAATAAATTTACATTTATATTCACTTCGGCAAAAGAGCTTTTCATATAAATATAGGTTAACAGTGCTATTTTTAACTAATACAACTATGCTATTTCATCCATTTACAATGATGGTAGCGGGGCCATCATGCTGTGGTAAAACCACTTTTATTCATAATTTAATAAAGTATAAAAAAGAAAATATACAACCACATATTAATAAAATTATTTGGTGTAATCCAGACAAAAATGCCGTTCCAAAAAAATTTAAAAGATGTGGAATATAGTAACACTATTCCGGATTTTAATGACAATAAAGAACCTTTGTTAATTATTATCGATGATATGATGTTAAATTCCCATGATAAGTATGTATGTGATTTATTTACTAGAGGATCACACCATAGAAATTTATCTGTAATATTTGTAACACAAAATGTTTTTCACCAGGGTAAATTTTCAAGAGATATTTCGCTTAACTGTAAATATCTAGTACTTTTCAAAAATCCAAGAGATAAATCGCAGATATTACCTCTAGCTCGCCAAATATATCCCAATCAAATCAAAGCATTTGAAAAAGTATATAATGAAGTGACGTCAGAACCATACGGGTATATATTAATAGATCTTACTCAAGACGTTAATGATATATTTCGATTAAGAAGTGATATATTTGGAAAAGGTTTGTGTTTTTGTACAAGAGATCAATTAGAACAATTTGGTAAAGAATATGAAACGTTTGAAGGTCAACCGTCATATATTGCACCTATTAAAAAGCTCTAAACCGAAATTTCAGAAAGTAATTATAAAACATTGTGACCCTGAAGTAATCAAAACATTTTGTGAAATTGCTTTAAATATTTTAAAAGGTAATTGTAATCTAAGTAAAAAATCAACAACCCAATTACGAAAGTATAAAAAGGAATTGAGATCCCTCATTTGCCGCCAAAAATCTATAAATAATAAAAGAAAAATCATTATTCAACGTGGTGGATTTTTACCTACACTTCTTGGTGCAGTACTATCAGGGATAATCGGAAATTTTATAAAATGAATAATACAACATTTAACAAAATGATTATACTAAAACCCGAGATTTATGAGAAAATGAAACAAAATCCAGACTTTGAATTAAATGAGTTGGATAAAAATATGAAAAAAATATTGTTAAATAAATATCTAACAGACACTCAAAAATGGTATTTATACAGACAAAATTTATTTAAAATAAGAAACAAAAATAGAGTACTTCCTAGAAATAAAGAGGAGAAAGTAAAAATTACGGAAACAAAAGGTACTCAAACTCGTGCAAAACCAATGTATATAGATGCGGAAGCTCAATCGCATTATCCTGAATATAAGAATGTAGGAATACAAGTTGTTCCTGAAGAAGAAGAAGTATATGAAAAAGAAGCTGATGACGAAGTATTTGATGATGAAATTCAGGAAAATGTTTTAACAAAAGCATTGTCAGCTGCTTCAGTTGGAGAACGCCTTAGAAAAATAAAATCAATTAGAAATCAAAATGTACAAATTTTTGAAACTGATACAGGGGACATTATAACTGTTTCTTTAGATAGCCCAAGCCCACCAACGAAAAAAGAAAAAACTATAAATAGCAAAGAGTTGAATAATTCATCAAGACGTGTTTTAAGGTCAGCAGTAGGTAATACTCAAACAGAACTTAATTTTCCAATTCGTAAGAATAAATCCGCAAGGTCATGGACAATATAGAAGTAAATGATGAATTTTATGCCACTTTACTCAGTGATTCATCCATGAACTATTATCCAGAAAATTCATTATCATCTTTTACAAATAAAATGAATAAATACATGTGTGATTCAAGCTGGAAAGTCGGTATTTCAGAAATGTATGTTAATGATTTCGTTCCAAATGTGTATGGTGAAGAATGGGAAAAAAGTACTCAAATATTTATTAAAGGTATGCAGAAAGATATGATAGGGGTTGGAACATCATATATTCCATACATAGAAAAACAAATGATATGCGACTGGAAAGTTTTTCTACTACCAACACTAATTCAAAATATACGCCCACTTAATAGGTTTACAAGAAAAGAAGTTGAACGACAGTTGATTTGGGGAATTTTTAATTTTATAAACGATGAAGTTCATTATACACAACCAATAAAAGCTGAGGAGATGCCTAAAAATTTAAGTTACACCACAATATGTATTACTAAGCCTAAAATAGATATAAAAATAAGAGCAAATTACGCTTATACCCTCGAAGGACTTTTGACAACATGTTTCAATCAAGTATCTTTTAAAGTTACAGATTTTAAAAAATATAAATCACGTGTAATAGAAGCTTTCAAAACTTTTATAGATAGTGTACAATTGATTCCCATTAGTAAACCAGATATGTTTTTTATATACACAGATATAATTGAACCGCAAAAACTAGGTGATAAAGATATAAGGTGTTTAAGATCTGTTAACATACAAAATTCTTTCACTGATACTGTAAAAGAATTCAGTAATATTCAATATTGCAATGTGGAGAAATCATTTAATAACATTTCATTACTTTTATGTGATAAATATGGATACAAAATAAACTTTTCCAATAGTTCAATTCCAACAAAAATTGTATTACATTTTAAAAAAGTATAAATAAAAGCGATTTTACAAAACTATATATTATTTTATTTTATTCATTATGGAGAGAGCGTACTACAAATATTATTTAGTTCAATCAGGAAAAGGTCTTGAGGATATTGGTCCTTTGTTACACTCAATTGTACCTTACCAAAGGGGACGAGGGTTAGGGAGCTTTTTCGGTGGTCTTTTTAGATATTTAAAACCAATATTTACGTCTGGAGCTAATATATTTAAAAAAGAGGTTATTAACTCTGGTATTAATGCATTATCTGATATTGCCACAGGGGCAAATGTAAAAGAAGTGGTTCAAGATCGAAGTAAAGAGATAATGAAAAATGTAAGACGAGGTGCAGTTCGGAAACTCAATGAAATGTATGGGCAAGGCAAAAGAAAACGAAGAAAATCTATAAAAAGACCTCTCATTAATAATTTAAATTATTTTACGTCGAAGCGACGCAAAGTTAATAACAAAAACAAACAAAAACATATTTTTGAATAATTATGATTGAATGTATGAAATCAGAGCTTGATATTTTTAAAACACAGCCTATTCAGTCAAGTATTTTACGATCTGAAGAAGTTTCCTATAACCCTATTGCTTCTTTAGATAATCCGTCTGTCATAGAATTTGTTTCACTAGGGCACGGTGATACATATAGAGACTTGTCTTCGACATATCTAAAATTGAAAGTACAAATTTTAAAAAAAGATGGAACGCAATGGAATAAAGATAAAAAAACTGATGGAACACCTATACAACAACCAAGTGTGGTTAATAATATGTTACATTCATTAATAAAACAATGTAATGTTCAACTAAATGGAAAGAATATATCTCCATCAGATGGCAATTATCATTACAGAGCTTATATTGAATCATTGTTAAATTATGGTACGGATGCCGCTACAACGCATTTGGAGTGTGGTGGATGGATGCTAGATAAGCCAAATATAGCAAAAACAGATAATAGTGGTTCAAGAGAACGTCAAAAATTATACCAAAATAGCAATGTAGTGGAACTTATGGGGAAATTACATTTAGATATGTTTAACCAACCTACACTTCTCATAAACAATGTCGATGTTCGAGTTGTCCTAACATTAGAAAAACCAGATTTTTACCTCTTTGCAGATGATACTGATGAATCTCAACTAAAAATTTTAGAAGCCACTTTATTTATGAGACATGTAACAATTAATCCTAGTGTGCTATTAGCACATAATGCTGTATTGGAAAAAACTAATGCCAAATACAATTACAAACGGGTAGAGGTAAAAACTTTTACCATTCCACAGAATAGTTCATCAATATCACTTGATAATGTTTTTATTGGACAGTTTCCAAACACAATCATTTTTTGCATGACAGAAAATACAGGTTACTCTGGAAAAAGGTCAAAAAACCCATACAATTTTAAACATTTTGATATTTCACAATTTGTGTTAAACGTAAATGGTGTTCAAATACCTAATTCAGCAATTGAAAGCAGTTTTTCAGATGAAAATAATTGCTGTACAAGAGCATACAGTACACTTTTTTCGGGAACTGGAATTTACCATAATGATAAAGGTCATCAGATAACAAAAACCATGTTTAGTAATGAGTTTTTCATTCTAGCTTTTGATTTAACTCCAGATTCATCAGGAAATGAAGTGTGTCAAGGTCTACTAAATCAAGGTACAGTTAGAATTGAGGCAAGACTATCAAAACCACTTACATCTACACTGGCTGCTATTGTTTATGGAGAATTTGATGCAAGTTTACAAATTGATAAAAACCGAAATATATTCTCAAACCTATAAATAGCATATATAAAAGTAAATTTGAATATTTGACAAAATGTCACTGTCTTGTGCACTTCTGGATGTAACATTTTGTAGTGATGATAACAATACCTTGTTTGCGAAAGATATTTGTATAGTTGGTTTTAAAGAACCTTGTAAAAAGTTTGTAAAAGAGCTCAAGTATAAATTTCCAACTAGGGATTTTATAAATGATAATTTTGATAATTACTCTTTTGGAACTGTGTACAACGATAAAATAAATAAAGAGCTCTGTCAAATACTAGAAAAATTTGATGTTATTATAACAAATAAAAAAATCAAAAAAGAGTTTTTATCTAATTATATTAAAGAAACAACTAAAGTATATGACTTGAATCAATTTTATTGATGAATACCCTAGAGATAAGTGACGTATTAAGATGTAACAAACACACACGTAAATTTTTTAAAGGAGTTTTTGCTCTGGATCAACTCCCCAGAATAATTGAAAAACAAACTTTTTTAATTGTAAACACTGATAAATCAAAAGATCCGGGAACACATTGGTTAGCTATTTTTAAGCCAAAGAATGGCTGTGTTGAATATTTTGATTCGTTTGGTAGAAAACCAGATAAATTAGAAATTTTAAGTTACTTAAAAAATCAATGTATAATTTTTAATAAGAAACAGTTACAAAGTAACTATTCAGATGTTTGTGGGCAATATTGTTGCGTTTATACATGGTATAGATGTTGCGGTTATAGTATGAACGCTTTTTTAAAACAATTTAATAAAGAAAATCATATAGAAAATGACAAAAATATAATAAATACTTTTCACCATATATTTGAAAATTATAATATTTCTCAATCATGTCTTCCTAAGAGATATAACATTTAATAATAAACTTTAGTGTAATTAAAATAATGGAAGAGCAAAGTCCTAGCATTAATTTGTTGCTGAGTTATACATACTTTCTCAACAGAAGTCACACATTAAAAATAGTTGTCGGATTAGACACAGATTTTTTTGAAGTTGCAAGTGTTTTTCATTGGATTGGAATGAAACCAATTATTTTAAAATATCATGAATGGTGTAAATTTTATGACCTATTTCATAAAAAATTTTCCAAGCAGTCAATTAAAAATTCAAAATTATGTTTACAAAGTGGATTAAAATCTACAGTAGGACAGAATCTTAGCATTAACAAAGAGGAAGCTGACGAGTTTTACAGTTTCATTGATTTCCTACACGCAGTAGTTGCATATAATAAAACTGCAGAGCCAAATGTAAAGGAATATGTTAAAAAATACATAAAGACCTGTGAAGAAAAGAATGTTGCAAAGTTGAAAGAAGAGATTTATATTCCGGTTCAAAAATTTAATATACGATGTAATTTTTCTCGACTCTTTTATGAAATACCTGTATTTTTACAAAAAAAAAAAAAAGATATTAAATAAAACAATTTTGTAACTATATAATTTGTTATTTATTTCATTATTTATAAATTAGGTATAATTTGTTATTTTATAAATTTGGTATAATTTCTAAATAATCTGGATCTCCTTCTTCATCACTGATATCCCATTAAAAATCATGCCAAGATCTAAAATAGTAAAAGAAATTCATATAGATCTGTAAAGAAAAGAATGTTACAAGGTTAAAAGTAGAGATTTTTATTCCAGTTCAAAAATTTAATGTATGATGTAATTTTTCTCGGCTCTTTTATGAAATACCTGTGTTTTTACGAAAAAAATTAAATAAATCCATTTTATAACTACATATACATATTAACATTAAGTACATTTAAACATGAATCTGAAAAATAAAGCAACTAAATAAAAGAAATTTATACCTTTTTTGAAATATATATTTATTTATGAGTAATAAAAACTTATATAACTATAAACCAATTTACATCTTTTATTGGTAATTTGCATATATTTTACCAAACGACTCAGATATATCTATAATATTTAAATTTAAATTTTTATCTTTATATACAAAATGTTCTTTTTCTTTTATTTCTTTTACAAAATCTAAATTCTCAAAAATATCAGAATATTTTTGAGGTACAAATATAATTAAATTGCGGGTCTCAAAGACCCACTTAAGACCATAAATGGTCTTTATTTGCTTAACATTTATTATATGATATAGAGCATCTTGCTCCATATCTTTAGTTTTTAGGAAACTTTTTCTAGTTTCCACATTTTTGTTATTAAAAGCTTCTTTGAAGCTTTTTTTTGTTGGTGGTTCTTCTTCTTGAAGAAGAATGATTTCTTCTTGTTGTTGTTGTTGAAATTGTTGATGTTGTTGCTGTTGTGGTTGTTGTTGTTGTTGTTGATGATGATGATGATGATGTTGTTGTTGATGAAGTGGCTGCGATTCCTGTTGAGTTCTTATTCTTTTCCGTTTAATTGGGGCTAACTCCTGTGTTGGCTCTATTTGCTGAGCGTAGGCGAAAATTTCTGCTGTGTTTTCCATTTTTGCTTCCTTTTTTCTGTATTATTATTATGTTGAGCTCTGTCTTTGAATTGACATATCTTAAGAAAAATTCCGCTTTATTTATACTAAATTTTTCTTCTAAAAAATTGTATTATCAATGTTTAGAAATCAAAATCCTTAAGAAAACTAATTAAAAACAAAAAGTTGTAAAGTAAGTTGTTTATTAATGTAATAAATTCTAATTGATAATAATAAAACTATAATTTTTTTATATAACATTTTTCGCAACATTGTTGCATTTAACAGTGTTCTAAATTTAAGAAAACTCTTCTACATAAATTCCAATTATACTTTTTTATGAAAGAATATTATTTTTTATTTACCTATTCCTAAATTATTTATTTTTATTAGTAAATATTTTTCTATTTTTATTTTTTCTATTAACATTTTTGCAACATTGTTGCATTTAACAGTGTTCTAAAGTTAAGAAAAAATCTTTTACATAAATTCTAATTATACTTTTTTATGAAAGAATATTATTTTTTATTTACCTATTCCTAAATTATTTATTTTTATTAGTAAATATTTTTCTATTTTTATTTTTTCTATTACCATTTTTACAACATTTTTACAACATTGTTGCATTTAATAGTGCTCTAAAGTTAAGAAAAAATTTCTACATAAATTCTTATTACACTTTTTATGAAAGAATATCATATTTACTTATCCATTGATTATGACTATTATCAAAACCTAAATATTTCACATATACTTTATTGCCTTTTCGTTGTAAAATTTTTTCAATTAAATAAGCATTGGGGTCTTTGACACTAGTCAGTTCCTGTTCATAGAAGCCACCACGAACTAATTTATTTTTATAATCTTTTAAACTATATGTAATCGGGTCTGTCTTGTTTTTGAAAGCTATTTTAAAAACTTCAGTTGAATAGTTAGGTTCATATCCTTTTTGAAAAGTACCTTTAGACCTTGCAATTCTAACAAAATCACCAACATTAAATTTTCCCTTATTAAATTTTTTAGGGTAATTATAAATTGAACGAAGAATTTGTTTTTCATTTTGTGATGTAACTTGGTTTGGTTTTAACTTAATTGTACTATGTTTTGTGTTATTATATTTTTCAATTAGTTTTGGTAAAAATTCTATCCATTTAAAATTTCCTTGTAAACTAAACTGTTTCCACATAATTGATTTTAACGTTCTGTTAAACCTTTCACAAACACTAGCCTTCATTTCTGAATAAGTATGATAGTGATTTATTTTATAGCTTTTCATTAAATTTTGGAATTTTTTGTTGAAAAATTCTTTTCCCTGGTCAGAATGAATATTTTTTGGAGACTTCCCCTCCCTTTTAAAAATCTTTTCCATACTTTTAACTACGTCATCTGCTGCCTTTGATTTAACTTTTTCGGCATATGCATATTTTGAAAATATATCGATAACAGTTAAGAGAAACTTGTATCCATTATTTACTTTTTGATAGGCCGACATATCTACAAGATCAATTTCCCATGTATCATTTAACCCTCTTTGAGATATTTTTCGTCTCCGAAATCTACGTCTAACTGGACGATGAATTTCACATACTATTTGTGCTTTTGACATTATTATTGAAGAGTTAAACTGCAAATGTGAATTTGAATAAAATCAGTAAATATATATATATATATACTGATATATAATATATGTAAATAATTTTTTGGCTATATTCTGAAAATTAAAAACGGTAAAGTTAAAAGATTTTGTTTAATGATGTAATTTAATAGTTTAATACAAAATTTTTACAATATACATATTAACAATAATTTTTTAAATTTTTTTCTTTTTGAAGCCATAAGGAACTGAAGTATAATCATCTGCAAAAACTCGTTTTCTGGAATTTATTCGATATGACTTTATTTCAGGAACAGTGATGACTCTGTGATCGTATGTTCGGCGAATACTAGGAAATGTTATATTTATTTGTTGAAAGTTGTTTAATTTTTTAACTAATTGTTTCATAGAGCCAAAATTTATTTCTTGTGAAGCGTTGTAATTTAAACGAATACCTTTCACTTTGCAAACAGTTATTTCGCATTTGGAGTTGGTACTATATATTTTGTATGCATAGTTCTTTGCACCACCACTAACAAATTCTGTAATATAGCTTCCAATTCCATATTCTTCAAGCTCATCTGTCATATCTCCTATGAAAACTCCAGTTGGAGGGTTATATTCTCCTTCACGTGCTACATATATTATTGAATCTGTATCGTAATACAAAACTCGTTCTTTTAAATTGTCTAAGTAAAAATACAATTTTAAACGAGCTTGTGTGGCAGTGTAAGCTGCTATGCAAACGTTAACTGTTGATAATGATTCAGCTGTTTCTTCTTTGTATTCCCAATTTACCAAAACTGTTTTTTCGTTTATTGGAGTTATTTGATTTACATTCTTCGAAGGATCAGTAAGAATAGTAAATAATTCATAAGGCTCATTTATTATTTCAGTTTTTGATTGATTTTCTCTCTGTCCAAATTTACCCCAGAAAGAGTTTAACATTAACTTAGCTAATGATCTAAGTCCAGGATTTTTTTCTATATCATTAAACTGTAAATTTATGCCTTCTACTTTCGAAAATTTTTCTAAATATTTGCACTTTTCCTTTGGTGTTTTGCAAAAGCTAGGCCAGCCAGAAGCTTCTTGTTTAATTTTAAGGAACTTGTTCATCATTTCTGTAAAAATTCCTTGTTGTGATGTAAGGGGATTAAATTGTTTAACAGTATACTCCCATACCTTGTATATTTGCACAATTTTGTATCCCTGTTTAACAGCTTCTCTTACTTCATCTATAACCCACGTTCCTAAAATTGACCTACTACGATTGTCATGCGAGCAGTCATCATTATTCATTTCCAAACTACATGTTTGACAGCAGGAAAACATTAGCTTATTATTTTGATTTATAGGCAAAACCGGGTGATAGAGTTTTTCTGGGGGAAGTATCAATGCCTTTATTAATCCTTCAGTATCATTTAAATTTAATTTATTGCATTCAATTTTTCCAACATGAACTTTTGGATGACCCACTGGGAATTTTCCATATTTACACACCCAAGGATATAGTGAGCATATATCTATATACATTATTTTTTCACCAGGCGCACATTTATAATATGTTCTTGTGTTTCCTGTTCTACCGCCATAAAACGCATCACGTGGTTTTAGTGGTATCAAACTTTCGTTCTCCAATTTTGCGAAAAATTCTATGTATTCTTTTGATCTCATTTCGTTTCGAAATTCACACTCCCACTTTTCAATTACTTGATAACCTATAGAGCGTAATTTATTGGCTTTGGATAATGTAGCCTCATAACGTGTTTCATATTTTTTATTATTATTATTTTTGAAACATTTTGGATGGCCATGGTAATAACAGCCATAAAACTCAAATATTTGTTTTGTGTCTGTGCAATATCCGTCAACACGAAGACCAAAAATTACTTTTTCCTTTCCGTTACCACTATGCTGAATTTTTATTTTTCTTCGTTTTTCTTCCCACATTAACCATTTTATGGCAATGATTGACTGGTTTTCTGATAAGCGATATCCTTGTTTAGGTATAAGTCCAATTGTATACGGTTTTAAAAAATTCCTTCAAAAACCAAATTACACGCTGATGCAATTGTAGTGGCCTCTAAAAATGGCTCAACCTTACATTCTTCCAAAAATAGCTGTCTGAATTTAATACAGGCTGCTGTCAAAATTTTTACGTCATTCATACAATATTCTACAAGTTCCTTTTGGAGGTTAAAAGACTTGTTTTTATTTTCTTCATACCATTCAAGAAATTGTTTTCTTTCTGATGCACTCATTGAATTATAACAGTAATATTTCCGATCGGGTAACTTTCCATTATATTTTATATTATTTTTACGATTAAACATATGAGGAAAATATCCTTTTTTTAAATTTATATCTAAATCAAATGCCTTCGGTAAACTAGATAACGGCATTGGAAAATAGTTTAGTGAATCAATAAATTTCACGTTATCTAACAGCATTAAAATTATCTTTGTTCCCCTCATAATTAGTTTTGGTTTGATGATGGTTTTCTCTAAGATATAGTTTAATAAAAACTGATTATCAAATGCTTGTCCGTTATGTGCAATAACTACAACTTTATGAAATATCTTTCTTTGGTTGAGTATATATTCTAAGAACATTTGTATTGGATTTTGTTTCAACACATGTTCTCGAAGTCCACAAAAATTGCATCTTTCAACATTAGACAATATACAATGCGTGCAACGTTGTTCAAAAATACATAAATCAGGCTGATGTTCAATTATATCCCCTACTGCAACACCTTCATGAAGTTTCTCCCCGATGATATCATCTTGAGTTGTTTCGAGATCGTAGAAAATATATAATATATTTTTAAGTTCAGCTAATTCTTTACACGGTGTAATAAAGCATTGGTGGTCTGAAGCTACATTTATATTACAGTTTTTACACAAATGTCCATAGCATATATGATTTACATCGGTTCTGTATACTTTAAAGCATTTTGTACAGGAATTTATAAGAGTACAAATAGATTTTTTAATTGTAGATGATGTTGCTTTATGATTATCAAAACAAGTTTGACCTTTAAAACTTCGATTGCATACATCACATTTAATATTTGGAAAATTTACGTCACATGCTGGAGATGATTTACAAAAGAAACACGACTGTTTACATCTGTGAGACAATCTATTGTTATACGGAACATTACAAGTAGTATAGCTATGCTGGTTCTGGACCACTTTTTTGACCGCTATCTCTTTCACTCCTATGTGTTCTTATGGCGGAATGTTTTCTATCTCTTTCACTACTCTTTTAGTACTAGGGTTTGTGACTTTGGTCTAAAATAAAAAGAATGAGGTTTGTGACTTTGGTGTGAAGTAAATCCTCCTAAAGTTATGCAATTAAGATTGAATAAATTGACAGTTATTTTTGAATCTGTTAGTTTGAATACTACAAGTCATAATTAAAATTATTTAAATTATAAAATAAAAATCTGAAATGACGTCAGGGGATTTCTTTGAATTTTTTGAATTATGTAGAAAACAATAACAAAAAAATTTTGTGTTTTGCCGTCGCTAAAACAATAACAAAAAAAAATCTGAAATGACGTCAGGGGAGTTTTATTATATGAGTTACATGTATAATCATCTACCCCCACCACTTTTTAATAGAATTTCTTATCTGTATTAATAATATATAATATTTAAAAATGTTCAACAAATTTTTAAAGTTGTAAAATAAAAATCTGAATTTTTTTGGTTAATATAAAAAGAAAAGAAAAAAACGATTGATTGATACACATATTTTTGTCGTTCAAGATAGTTGTCCCTATCAATTAATATTTTATTTTAAAAGCATTGGTTCAGGTTGTTTGAAGTTCAAAATTAATATAAAGGTGTAATATTAAATACATAATTAAAATGTAAGGTTATGCAGATTCTATTGTTGAAAAATACTTTAATAAAAATGGAGTATTATCTTCTGAGAAAAATAGTGAAAATTTAAAAAATTGTCAAGATGATATTAAAAAATTGGAACAAATTTTGATAAAAATTAAACAATTTGGAAAGAAACAAAAAATTTTGTCAGCAATATCAAAATTGAGATCATTTATTAGCATAAAAAATAATAATAATATGATCAAAGGAGGTGGCAGCATTGATACTAATAATAGTGCTAATAATATGATTTGGGAAGATTTAAACTATTCAGCATTTAAGTGTAGAATACGATCAGCTATTATAACAAATATAATACATAAAGACCCAAAAATATTTCTTAAGGAATGTCAAACAATAATGATACCCCAATTGAGAAAAATTTTAGAAGAATATGGGAGCATTAAAATTAATTGTGTATTTTGTGGTGAATTCAAAATATTTAAAAGTAATGATAATGATGAAAAAAAGGAGTTCAAGCACTTAAACACCAAAAATGTAACCATCTATATGGAGGATGATTTGAATGAAATTATAAGTGAGTCTATTGTAGATTCGTTATTAAAAAAATTAGAAGAGTTTCAAGAAAAAGATAGTGGATGGACCCTTTCAGCTATTCTCAACCTAGTAATCAATATTAACAATCATTCACCAATAAAAGGTAGCTCCTTCATACCAACACCATCGGAAATTTTAAGAAAAAAAGCTTGTGTAAATGTAAGAAATAATGATGATGCCTGTTTCGCTTGGGCTATTGTTTCTGCACAATTTCCTACAGAAATACATTCAAATAGAATTTCAAGTTATCCAGACTATACTGATGTATTAGATTTGGATGGTATAGATTTTCCAATGCAAATTAATAAAATTGGAATTTTTGAAGAAAACAATAATGTATCAATTAATGTGTTTACTCATACTGAAAGGGAACAGAAAAAACAGAAAGAAATATTTCCATTAAGACTGTCAAAAGTGGTAGAGAGTATAACAATAATTTTAACTTCAGTTAAAATTTAAATTACAAATAATTTTTAAATTTTAGATAGACAACATATCAATTTATTGTTATTAGAAGAAGTAACTGATATTGATGATGATGATACAATTATAATGAAACAACATTATGTATGGATCAAAAACTTGTCAAGGCTAGTTTCATCAAATACATCTAAGCATAATAATGCGATACATATTTGCAACCGCTGCTTACATTATTTTCATAGTGAGGAAAAACTAGAAGTTCATCAGAAAGATTGTTTCAATCAAAATAATTGTAAAGTAAGATTACCTACTTTAGAAAATAATACACTTAGTTTTAAGAATTTTAAAAATAAGCTAATGGTTCCAATTGTAATATATGCAGATATTGAATGCATTTTAAAAGAAACTGACGAAGGTAATATATATCAGGAACATATTCCATGTTCAATCGGTTATTATATAAAATCTTCATATAATTCTGGTTTTGAAACTTATGTATCTTATCGTGGTGAAGATTGTATTGATTGGTTTATGACTGAACTTAATGTATTAAGAACTATTTTAAATGATAAATTAACTCAAACTAAACAAATGATAATTTCAAATGAGGAAGATTTAAATTTTAGATTTGCTGAAAAATGTTTTATTTGTGAAAAACAATTTACTTCTACTTCTAAAAAAGTACGTGATCATTGCCATTTAACAGGTAAATATCGCGGAGCTGCACATAACAGCTGTAATTTAAATTTTCAAGATGATTTAACTATACCAATCATTTTTCATAACTTAAGCTCGTATGATGCACATTTTATTATAAAAGATATTAATAAAATTGGTGAAGGTAATGTCAATGTATTACCACTTAATAAGGAAAAATATATATCATTTACAAAAAATATTGATAATTGTAAAATCAAATTTAGATTTATAGATTCATTTAGATTCTTGCCTGCTAGTTTAGATTCAATTTCATCATTATTAAACGAATATCCAATATTAGAATCAGAATTTTCAAATTTAACATCTAATCAAATTAATTTATTAAAAAGAAAAGGTGTGTATCCCTATGATTATTTTAATAGTTTTGAAAAGTTCAAGGAAGAAACTCTTCCCAATAAGAATCATTTTTATAATAAACTAAACAAACAAAATGTTAACGATAAAGATTATGATCATGCTAAAAAAGTGTGGAAAGAGTTACAAATTAAAAATTTAGGTGAATATTCTGATTTATATTTAAAAACAGATGTTTTGTTGTTGGCTGATGTTTTTGAAAAATTTCGAATTACTTCTTTGAAAACACACAAACTAGATCCAGCTCATTATTATACACTTCCTGGTTATACATGGGATGCAATGTTATTGTATACAAATATAGAGTTGGAACTTCTTACAGATATTGATATGATAATGTTTATTGAGAGGGGTATACGTGGAGGGTTAACACAATGTACAAAAAGATACTGTGAAGCGAATAATCAATATTTGGAAACTTTTGATAAAGACAAACCAGAGAAATATTTAATGTATTGGGATATAAATAATCAGTATGGATATGCTATGACACAACATTTGCCATATGGAGGTTTTAAATGGGTTGAAAATACTGAAGAATTTACAGCTGATACAATTTCTTCTATTTCTGATGATTGTGATAATGGATATATTTTTGAAGTAGATTTGGAATATCCTAAAGAGCTTCATGATTTACATTCAGATTTACCATTTTGTCCTGAAAATATATGTCCACCAGGTTCCAAACAGAAAAAATTGCTTGCCACTTTATATGACAAATCTAAATATGTTATACATTATAGAAATTTAAAACAAGCTCTAAAACATGGTTTAAAATTAACAAAAATTCATAGAGTTATAGAATTTAATCAATCTCCTTGGTTAAAATCCTACATTGATTTGAATACAAAACTAAGAGCTGAAGCAGCAAATGATTTTGAAAAAAATCAATATAAATTATTCAATAATGCAGTATTTGGAAAAACTATGGAGAATGTGCGAAAATATAGTTCCGTGAAACTGGTTTCAAAATGGGCAGGTAGATATGGAGCTAGTGTTATGATAGCATCCCCTTTCTTTAAAACTGCTACAGTTTTTAATGAAAATTTGGTTGCAATAGAACTTTTTAAATCAGAAGTCTATTTTTGTAAACCAATTTATGTGGGATTATGTGTGTTAGATATTTCAAAAACTTTAAATTATAATTATCATTATGGTTATATGAAGCCAAAATTTGGAGAAAATTGTTCAATTGTTTATACTGATACTGATAGTTTAATCTATGAAATTTCCAATACTAATATTTATGAAGTTATGAAAAATGATTGCCATACACACTTTGACACAAGTGATTATCACGCAAATAATATTTGGTCAATACCACAAGTAAATAAAAAAGTTGTTGGTCTAATGAAAGATGAATTAAATGGTAATATCATGTCTCACTTTGTAGGTTTGAGAGCAAAAATGTATGCCATTAAAGTTGAAAACAAAGAAAAAATAAAAAAAATTAAAGGTGTTAAAAAAAATATTGTAAAAAACGAAATTTCTTTTGATGATTTTATTGATTGTTTAAATAATGATGTTAATAAAATAGTAAATCAAAACTTAATAAAATCAAAACTCCACACTGTACATAGCATAAACCAATCAAAATTAGCTTTAAGTGCATCCGATGATAAAAGACTTTTAATAGAAGATTCCTACAGTACATTACCTTGGGGTCATTATAGTATTAATGAGTAAAAAAAGAAATAAATTTTTTAAATTGTTTTTAAAAATGTGTTTTAATGAATTTGTTTAATAAATTTTAAGCACCATAAAACCACAAACATCCCATTTGAATTTGAATACTTTTTTCTGATAGTGATTAAAATAGTAAAACATAATCAAATTTTATATTAAAATGTGTTTACTTAATTTGGAATAAATTTCAATCGAGCTTCAACTCTAATATTTGTGTATTTACATTGTATGGTAAATTTTAAGCACCATAAAACCACAAACATCCCATTTGAATTTGATTGCTTTTTTCTGATAGTGATTAAAATAGTAAAACATAATCTTCCAAATTTTATATTAAAATGTGTTTACTTAATTTGGAATAAATTTCAATTGAGCTTCAACTCTAATATTTGTGTATTTACATTGTATGGTAAATTTTAAGCATCATAAAACCACAAACATCCTTTAAATAAAAAAATCTAAATATTCACCAAAATTCAGTATAAATAGCCCACAAAATTTCATAAATACATCATTCAAAAGTTCACAAACAACCAGTTTGCAAGTTCACAAACAACCAACAACATAACATATACAAATGGAATTTATAACTGAATTTAATAAAAAATTTTGTCCTGAGACAATTTTTAAATTGAGTCAAATGACAATTAAAAAAAATTATAATATCATCAGCGCGAATATTACAACAACCAGATATGGCGAACGGTTGTTGTTAAGATTGAACAACAGGCGATTACTCTATTTACCAAAAAAGTTCGTAAATGTAAGTACAGAGGAATTAAACGAACTGAATAGTGGAAATTATTCCATAATAAATCTAGGGAAGGATACAAATAGGCTGTACAGCCTAAAAATTGCGGAATATGTTCTGGAGGAGTCCCCGTCCGATGAGGACTGGGACGAGGAGCTCGAGGTTGCTGAAGCTGAATATAAAAATTAATATTATAAAAAAATATAAATAAAAATAAAATTATTAAAATAAATTAAAAGTTTTTTTTATTTTTCAAATTATTATTTATTTATTTTTTTCAGATTTTTATTTTAGGTTTTTTAGATTTATTATTTTCCCTTTTTCCAGTTTGATATTTTATCCATATCAATTAAAACGAGCGATTGTAAATGGTAAAATGTTCTTCTTAAATCCTTTTGAACTAGCTAATAGCTAAAATCTAATTTAAGATACTATACATATATACATACATACAAAAATCTTTCATTTAAATTTCTTTTGTTATGACTAAATTCTAATTATTCTTTATCAGTTAGTTTTTTATTTCATTTATGTTCAAATATATAGAAAAAACCTTGAACTTGAACAAAATTATTAATGTAGGTCAGTTTAAATAAAGCTAGACTAAGAATAAAAAAATTTTTTATTTTTAATTATGTTTTATTTACTGATAATATTTTTTTCTTAACAATATGAAATAAAAATTCTAAACATAAATGTTCGCAATTGTTGGAATTACATTTTATTTTTCAGATATTTAGATACATTATAATTTTTTTAATTTTTTCAGATATTTAGATACATTTTTTATTATTATTTATTATCCAATTCTCTTATTTCTTCCACCGGGGATACTGTTGTATCTCGCTGGGAGAATATTACTCTCCTCTCCGTTAACGTGACAAAAATTTTTACTTTTTGTTTTTTTATCATTTATAGAATTTTTTGATTAAGTTTGATGAGGGTGATAAGTAGTGATTTCAATAAATAAACATTTTCCCAAGCACAAACACCAATATGGTGAAAAGAACATCTTTTAGAACAATGAATTTGTTGATTCTACAAAATTTTTAAACTTGTAGAATCATGGTCATCCATATTAATTATATTGCAAATTTTTAAGTTTTTTTCCAACCATTTTTGTTTTTCACTACCTTTCACATAAATCTTGTTATAATTATTTACAAATATTTTTAAAAAATTGATGACATCAGAAAAATTTGCTTTACCGTCGAACCATTGAAATCCATGATGATTTTTTGTTAACCAATTATTTATTTGCTTTGTTTTGCATTTAGATAATGATAACTGAATGGTGGCTTAATGATAAAATGTTGAATCTCATTTTCTGATGAAAGAACTCCTATTTCCTTTAAGATGAATTTATCGTCATTATCTCGAAAACCTTGAACATCAATGATTATATGATTCATTTTTATATATTTGAAGAATTGTTAGAAGATTCTGATAAAAATCTTTTAAATTTAAGTTTCTTGAAGCGTCATTTTTTTACAGATGAGTTCATTTATTTAGAAATTTAGATAATTTTGGCAACTTCTCCTGTTAATGGTTTATATTCAATTAAGCGATCATGTAAAATAATACAATAAGCTGTAGTATTGTCTGGAATTTTTTTTAAAGTTTTTAATTCAATCTTGACATCAACCGGCCCCATTTTAAGATTATCATTTTGATAACGAGTATCAATTATGAAGATTGGAGAATCAATTTTAAAGTTGTCCCATGAAACTAGAGGTTCCGATATTGAGTTATTATAATAAAAGCTTCTAAAATTCGAATATGCTTCATATGCTAAGGCATAGCGATTTTTTGTAAAATCTAAATTCATATCTTCATATGGATATGATTCTGAATTTAAATATACTTTTATATTTTCAATATCACAATAATTAAAAGTTGAAGGATCTTCTTCCAGCTTATTTTGTTTGCCAGTTTGTAGAGCAAAAACAATAAAACGAGGTTTTTCAAGTTGTGAAGCTGTTTTAACATTCCAAATATGATGTGTAGTTCCTGATGGTAATGTAGGATATTCATGCAATTCCCAATTTCTAAAAGGAATTTTCATAACTGAACCATTTTCAATATTTTTGTATAAATTTAATTTAAGATTATCAGCTAAGTTAATATGTTGAACCTTCCAATATATTTTTGTAATAGTAAGTTTTGGTTTTTCACTTGCATTAGCACTGCTACACAATAATGAATTGTCATTTGATCGAGAGCGAGTTAATATTAATTCATGTTTTGCATTTGGAATAATGTTTTTGTAGTCTTCAGCAAACCCTATTAATCTTTTTAAGGGTATACAAAAATTGAAATATAAATTATTTATTTTAATTGATGCATCAGGTGACCAACTTCCATTGTATAAAGCTCTACTTTCATTTGGGTTGAGTGAAATATAGTTTTTTAATGTTGAAGTTATTCCAACATTACGATTATGATCAATTTCTTTACCATTAAGTTCATAGCGAATTTCATCAAATAGAAATGGTATAGCATTATTAACTAGTTTAGTGTGAGTAACAACTGTTCCATCATGTTTTGATACATATCCTTCAATGCAGATTAGACTTGTTGAGGGTAATATGTTTAAGTTCTGATTTTGTATTTGTATTCGTATAATATCGCTTAATCCAAATGAGTTTAAGAATGGTGAATATGAATGCCAATGAGCACTAGTTATAGTTTCATCAAAAATAGGATCATTAAAGAGTTCCATTTTAATTTACTTTTAGCAGATATCCAAGAGATTTTAAATATTCCTTATTTTCAAATGATAATTGTTTTTTGTATTTTAAATGCTGAGTTCCTCCTCCTTTGACTACCTTTAATGAATTAAGGTGATGTTCATCATTCTGTGAATGTATATTGGATTGATAATTTTGACTAAATACGATCATTCTGAAGCTTTAAGTGCAATCTTATTGTTATTGTTTCTCCACGAAAATTTATTAAATTACCGTTCTGATCAAGGAGTTTTACAGTAATAGAACTTATCTGATTAATAGTTACCGGTAAATAAATTACATTATTAGGAACTTCAATTATTTTATAGCCAGGACTGACGTTAATAGAGAATTCATGTAAAGTGTGAGCCTCTTTTTCATTAATATAAGCTCCAGAAACAATATTGCATTCTACTCTTATTATATTTATTTTATTAATATCAACAAAAAGATCTGAAGTATGCCATTGATTGGCTAATAATTTCTTCTTACTGAAACCTAATAATCCACCAATTGTATCTTCTCTTTCGAAATCAATTTCCTTATCAGCAAAAATTTCACACTTTAATGTATTATTATTTGCTCTTATAATTAATTTTTCCTTATCTGCTTTAGTTATATTCAACGTTTTCCTAAGAAATAGTTCAATATCACCAATTTCATATGAACCTGTTTGAATGGTAATAGGTTTATCATCAATAATAAATGTATTATTATCCTCATCTATATTAGGTATTGAGTTATACGTTTGGAAATCAACTAAACCGCAGGTATATTCTCTTCCCTTTAGATCTATAGGGGGAAAATAATTAGTTGTCAATGTGGAAGAGTTTCCGTTTAAAGTTAATGTTATTGACATGTCTTTAATCGATATAATGAGATATTTCAGTTGTGTATTCTGTTTTTATAGGTTTTTAAGGTTAATCCAAAATTCAATGATTTAGATTTAAGGCTAATACCCATTAATAATAATATAATACAAATACATACAAATTTCTTTCTTATAACTAAATTCTAATTATTCTTTATCAGTTAGTTTTTTTTATTTCATTTATGTTCAAATATAGAGAAATAACCTTGAACTTCAACAAAATTATTAATGTAGGTCAGTTTAAATAAAGCTAGACTAAGAATAAAAAATTTTTTTTGAGATTTTATTATGTTTTATTTACTGATAATATTTTTTTTTCTTAACAATATGAAATAAAAATTCTAAACATAAATGTCCACAATTGTAAGAATTAAAATTTTGATATTTATTATAATTATATGTAAGGTTATCTCCAAAATATTTTATTACTTCTAATGGTGGTCTTAAATTTCCAAAACTATCAAAATAATGAGTTATTTCATCATTTTTAAAATAAGCTACCCAATGCGTTCCATCTCCAATAGAATTATCCAAATTTATTATACCACATTCATATTTCCAAGGTCTACGTATTGGTAAATTATCTCTCATAAAAACTCCTCGAAAATGTTTTAAATATTTTTTACTAAAGTTTTCTAAATCAATATTTGTAAGAGCTCTATTGGGTAGCTTAGTTAATGGTTTTTTGGATTCAAATAAAGACCTAATCCTGTTTTATATGGTTTTAAATGCAATCCATTACCTCCTTTTAATGCAATCGCTTCCATCATTTTATTATGACGTTGACTTTCTTTTAACTCTTTGTGAGCATTTTTAGCATCGTTAACAGCTTTAGTTATTCCTGCAGCGCCGCCTGAAAGTGCTCCAATAGCAGATAGACCAGCAAATATAGGGATTAAAGGTAAAACTCCTCCAATTTTTGGCACAGGAATTATTCGAGGAATGTTAATGTTTTTTTTTTTCTGTCCTTTAGAAAACTTTCTAGCAGCATGCAAAGCAGTTTTTATAATATTCTTATCATTCACCGGTTTTTTTATAGTTTTAACAGCTAGTTTAGCTTCCTTTATAACATTTTTCAATGACTTTTTTCTCGAAGTTTTCTTTTTTCTTAAAATTTTCTTTTTTGTCTTTCTTAAACCCATACCGAGCTTAACTTTAGCTTTCATTGCGTTTGTAACCAGATATGAATTTAAACGTTCACCAAAATTTGAGTCTTTAGCTTTAAGTCTTTGCCAAGCTTTTTCTGCTAATATTTTATCAGCTATTTGACGTTGATTTTGATCAGTATTTTGAGAATATGCTATGTCATGCTCTCGACAAGCCTCATCTAAACCATTAATTCCTTTATCACCTCGTGCTAATCGTTTTGCTAGTTTTGTTCCAGGACCACAATAATTATAACCAGGTAAATGTGCTTCAAATGGTAGTTTATTAATTAGAGAATTAACTACACCTTTTCCATTAACAGTTTTTTGGTTACTGATTGAATATTTATTATGAAGCGGCATAATATTAAGTTGTTTAGTTTAAGAAAGTCACTCAAATACTAATCACCTTTATAAAATGAAATTTATAAAACTAGATAATGCAGTTAAAATTAAAAATTTCGATCAAAATTCAAAAAAGAAAATAAAAAGACATGGTGAATGTTTTCCAGATAGCATAAGAGGATTAATAGTCGGACCTTCAAATTGTGGTAAAACTAATGCTATGTTAGGTATGCTTTTAGATCCTAAAGGGCTCAAATTTGAAAACATATATATCTACTCGAAATCATTACATCAACCTAAATATGAATATTTAAAAAAAATAATAAAACCAATCAAAGGAATGGGATATAACGAATTTTCAAATAATGCTGATGTAATTGAACCATCAGCCTCACAACCAAACTCAATATTTATTTTTGATGATGTAGCTTGTGATAAACAAGATAATATAAGAGCATATTTTTGTATGGGACGTCACCAAAAAGTAGATAGCTTTTATTTATGTCAGTCATATACAAGAATTCCAAAGCATTTAGTTAGAGATAATGCTAATTTTTTAATTATATTTAAGCAAGATGATTTAAATTTAAAACATATATATAATGATCACGTAAATTCTGATATGACACTTAATGAATTTAAAAAATTGAGTGCATGCTGCTGGAATGATAATTATGGTTTTCTATTAATTGACAAAGATAGTGGTTTAAATAATGGGCGATATAGAAAAAATTTTGATGCATTTGCTAAATTTTAGTTAAACCAAGATCTGTTAGCAGTTGGTAGTTACTAACTGAACAGGTCATTTAATAGATATCAGTTAGTAGTTTACAGTTAACAGATAGCAGATAGCAGTTATCGGTCAGCAGTTAGCGATTATCAGTTAGCAGTTAGCAAGAGAACAGTCCAGTCGATAATTTACAGTTAATAATTGAACTAATCCATAAAAAATGGATGAACAACTTATGAA
Source organism: Poecilobothrus nobilitatus (assembly GCA_947095535.1). Lineage (NCBI taxonomy): Eukaryota > Metazoa > Arthropoda > Insecta > Diptera > Dolichopodidae > Poecilobothrus > Poecilobothrus nobilitatus. The sequence continues at coordinate 143,347,584 of OX352772.1, forward strand.
AGATTTAATTAAAACTCGTAAAAATTTAAAAAGGAAATTTCAATCTTTAAAAGTTCAGAAGCTATCAGAAGACCGTAATCGAGAAGAAGCTTTCACTCCAATTACAAAACCATTGAAAGAATTAACAAATTTTGTCAAACAACAACAACAACAACAACAATTTTCAAATAATGTTATCAAACCGGAAATTAAATTGCCTGCTAGCGATGATAACACTTTAAAATTATTGAGGCCATTTAAGTCGGAAGTTAAAACGCCTAGCAACAAAAGTAATACTCACAGTAAATTTATAACTTCAACACCAAATACTATAAAATTTGAGACGTCATCTATAACTGATAATATTATTGATGAATTATCAATTTCACAATTTCCTGTTCTTAACAAGTCAGAACTTGATAAGACATATGGGCCATATTTTGATGAGTCATTAAATGTTCGAAAACTTGGGAATGCTAATTTTCAAATAGATGAAATTACTAAAAATATTTCGATTGATAATGAAGTTTTTAAAGGAACTGATGGTCTATATGAATTGATATTTAAAAAAAAACCTATAAACTATACTGAAAATGATTTAAAAACATATCATCAAATACTGAACAAAACGAATGCGCATAGAAGAAATTATGATCATTTAGAGCAAATAAAAGGAAACAAAGGTTTTAAATACAAAAATATATTAGGAAAATTATATGAACATGATTATAATACTAGACATAAAAAAACTGGTTCAGGTTGTTTGAAAAAAAAATTTATTAATTATTTTAATAAATCTTCTTCACCAGAAACCCATTTAAAATATACAAATCAATCAAATCAGTATGTTTATTGGGATGATCCTAATGAATTAGTTGACAGATTAAGACTTTTAATTGCTTCAGAAACAGCTGGTAACAACAATCATCACAATGAAATTGTATCTATAATTGAAGAGTTGAGAGAAGCAAATATAATACAATAACTATTTACATTAACAATCAGTTAAAACCACAATGTCGCTCGATAAATTTGGACGTAGTATAGCTTCTTCTTCTAGAAAACTACATACTCAAGGTCCTCCAGGTATAGGTTTCAAATTAACTTCTGAGGGAAATTATGATTTAGATAACAAAATTTTATCAAATGTTCAAGAACCAATTGATGGACGTGATGCAGCAACACAAAATTTTGTAAATAATCATATTTTCTTTCAGAAAGATCTATTAGAAAACAAGATGAGAAAAATGAATAATCATTTAGAGACAACAATATCTAGAGAACTTAAATTAGTGGAAGAAAAATTAAAAATATTAGAAGAAAAAGTGCAAATTAGTTTAGAGGAAATACATATTAAATTTTCTGCAATGTTAAGTGAAAAATTTTCAGAAATGAATGATTTTATTGAATTTCAAATTAAAAAACCAATTATATTTATTAATGATAGACTACAAAAAGCGGAAGCTCAAGCTCAATCAGCATTGGATTTATTAAGTGGTTTAGAGCTTATAAAAAAATAATTGGAATCAGTTGTCATTTAATGTTCAAAATGGATATACATCAAATCGGATATACTTTAAATAATTTTTTAGATAAATATGAAGATATTTTATTGGAGGAACATTATGAACAATTAAAAATTCATTTTCATTTTTTAAAATTATTTAAAAATTCTATACAAATTGAAACAAAAGAGCATGGATATCATTGGGATATATGTCCCTATACATCAGACAACAACACAACTGTTCCAGATACTTGTCCTTGTAATTCAGCAGAACATCATATGTTAAAATGTTCCAAACTAATGGATTTATATAAAAGAATAAAAAATAAATCATAATATAACTTTATATACATACATAAATAAAGAATATAAATTTTAAATACATTTTATTGTTTGCTTTTTATTATATATAATATATATAAATTATATAGGCACATTTTATTGAAAAATGAGTAAAAGAGAGGTGGTTGAAGAGCTGCATAAGCCTGCACGAAGAAATTTTAAACGACGTAGAGTTATAATTAAAGGATTTGATGATCTTTGGCAAGCTGATTTAGTAGAAATGGGTTCATATGCTAAAGAGAATAAAGGATTTAAATTTTTATTAACTGTGATTGATTGCTTTTCTAAGTATGCCTGGGCAATCCCTATAAAAGCAAAAACTTCAGAGAACGTCACAAAAGCAATGCAAAATATTTTTCTAACTTCTAAAAGACATCCGCAAAATTTACAAACAGATGATGGGAAAGAATTTTTTAATAAAATATTCAAAAAATTAATGGATAAATATCATATAAATCATTATTCAACATTTAGCATATTAAAAGCGTCTATTGTTGAACGTTTTAATAGAACTTTAAAAGAAAAGATGTGGAAAGAATTTAGTTTTAATGGAAATTATAAATGGATTAACCTAATTCAAGAATTAACAAAACAATATAACAACACTAAACATCGAACAATTAAAAAACGACCATCTGATGTCAATAAAGATAATGCTGAAAATTTACTGAAAACTATATATAATCATATTAAAATTTCACCACCATACAAATTTAAAATTGGTGACTTAGTTCGAATAAGCAAGTATAAACATGTTTTTGAAAAAGGCTACACACCAAATTGGACAACTGAAATATTCAAGATAAGAAAAGTTCAAATCACTAACCCTGTTACATATTTACTGGAAGATTATCAAGGTCAACCTATACAAGGAAGCTTCTATGAATATGAATTGTTAAAATCTAAACATAATAATATTTACCTAGTTGAAAAAGTTATTAAAAGTAAAGATAATAAGGTTTTTGTAAAATGGCTTGGATTCTCATCTGATCACAATTCATGGATAAATAAAATTGATTTAATATAGAGAAAAAAAATTTTTTTATTTCATATTATTTTTTTAATTACATTTTTTTTTGTTTTTTAATGAATTTCCATTTGATATGTCGGATCCTGCTTGATTGTTCGTAAATCAATTACAGTGAAATCAGATTTATATTCTGTATCCACCATCATAATTTTTTCTGCCTCTCCATCACCTGTAATTCTTTCAACCAATATTTCTCGATATTCATGACACTGAATTTTGAGATACTTTTTAATAAAAATGCTTTCATATTCGCAGTGAGTTTTTGATTCTCACCAAAATTCAATACAAAATGTCTATAAAATATATGTTCACTATTTATTATTCCGCCAATGTTCTGTTCTTTTAAAACTAACTCATTTCTAAAAGCTTTAATAGCATCATCAATAGACATATATTGTGGTACTGAATCAGCTTTATCTCCCAACAATTGATCATCTGCTTGCAAAGTAGTTAATGGTTGTATTGTAGTTGTTGTTGTAATTTCATTAGTATTTGTTTCTGAGGAAATTACATGTTTTAAAAACTGAACTGATAAATTTACTTTAACAGTTTCATTATTTGGAAGTAATATATTAAAATATGTGCTCCCAAAAGCTGATTCATCCAATCTAATATTAGAAGTTGGAGCTGAATTTGCTTGAATAGTAAACAAGCAAAATATTAAAATTAAAAATGATTTCATTGTCACAATAAAAGTTTGATCTATCTTCATTCAAGGTTCACGCAATAATGTACGATTGGAAATTATAATTATATAAGTTATACTTTTTATTTTCTAGAAAGTTCTTTATTATATACAAACTTTACTTGACTTATAATAGAACACACATATATAAAGAGTGATAAATATCTATCTCTTCCATCTGAATAAGCTTCCATATAATCTAAATATTCCTCTTTTAAATTTTCAAGTAATTTTCTAAAATTAGTTAACATGTCACCAATTTTTGATTTTTTATTTTTTTCATTATATTTATTTTCTATTGAATATATAAATATAATTCCTTCATCGATTCGTTTCCTTATCATCGACTTTTTCAATTCATTCTGATTTTCTTCATATTCATTTCTTGTCAGTGATAATGCATCAATATTTTCAGTAATTCCTTTATTCTTACCAGCTGGCAAAACATTTGAAATATTCTTTTCAATCATCTCCCAATCATCTTCTTCAGAAAATGGACAATCAGCATTAAAATGATTAGGTGCTTGCTTTTTTTTATTTGTTAAACCTCTTATTTTACCAATAATAGAGATATCACCACCATATACTTCTATTTTTATATGTTGCCAATCCAAAGGAGGTAATTCGAATTGGTTATTAAATGATTCACCATTTCTAATTTTAAATAAACAAATTTTTTCACCACCTTCTGGAGTTATATATACCTCCAAAAAATCGTGAAATATTCTCCAATTAATTATTTTAATTGAAGCCCATTTCTGACCACAAATACAATATTTATACCCATGTAAAATATTATCAGCCCAAAACATTATGATGCTTATACTTAATAGTCTAATCAGATTATGTTATATTTTATGTTAGAATTAGTCTTTTATAGAATTTTGAGTATCATATTATTATTAGAAAAAAATATATATATATTTTAAATTATTTATTTATTATAAACACCTAAATAATTGTTACATTTCGGACAATAATGATTTACATTTTTCATGTTATCAGTACAATATGGAATGCAACAACAACACCATAATCCTATCAAACACATTAGTAGAGCTGCAATATGAGTTTTGTTAGCATTTTCATATTCAACTCTCGTTACATTTCTTTCACCACAATTGAAACATACTGTTACTTGAGGGCAAGGTCCAAATGGTACTTTAAATGCTTGTTGAAGAAAAACAGCTGAAGGAATTTGACTTTGGCTTGTGTTATATGATAATGAACCCATGACTGTTTTTGTTAGACTAAGTACATCAAAAATAAAAAAATCTTCTCTGGGTAAGAGCATAGAATTGAGATCGAACCATCGAACCTTATATTAATAAACTTATCTAATAGATTTTGTCTACGCCCTAGCACTCCTACCCGCAGAAGATTTAGTTAACTCTTGCTATTTTCATATTTTGTTTCTAAATTAACTGTTTAATTAGTTTTAACCAAACAATGGAGTTCGCAAGAACAATTTTTACCTTTAATAAATTTTTTCTAGAAAATAAAAAACACTTTAGAAAGAAATATATACAAGAAATGCAATATCATATCAAATTTCTGAGGAATTATGCTGAGTCAACATTAATTCAATTTAATTCACTCAAAGAAGATCAAGATGATAAATGGACGGATTTGGTTACACACAATTCAACCAAATTTTTTAAAATATCTTTATTACGATTAGCTAAAATCATAAAGAAATTTAAAGAAAATAATTATAAATATCGGAAAACTTTAAAAAATAAATAAAAACTTTATAATAATATATTTTGTTTTTTTCTTTTTAAATTAACAATAGGAATCCCCTCAAAAAGTACGATAATTTTTTTATTATTTTAGGAAACCTCGTAACGTCATTTTTAAACTAATTTTTCGTTTTTTTCTTGTATATTAGTCTAGAAATTCTCTGACGTTATTTTTAGTTTTTTTAATTTTTATCTCAATTTTTTTTGTTATTGTTTTTTGTTTTGTTTTTCTCTGTCATATAAGAAATGTGTTTTACCGACGGCAAAACATTAAAAATTAAAAAAATGTATGAAAAAAAATATATTAAAAAATTCCTCAATTTTTAAAAACTAATCCTTATCAGCATTATTACTAACAACAATGGGAATCTTCTGACGTAAACTTGCTTTTAATTAAAGCCCGCGTTCTAAATTTCTTATTATTTCATTCATCATATAATTTTTGGTTTTTTTCTTGTATATATTTTATTCTAGAAATTCCCTGACGTCATTTCAGATTTTTATTTTATAATTTAAATAATTTTAATTATGACTTGTAGTATTCAAACTAACAGATTCAAAAATAACTGTCAATTTATTCAATCTTAATTGCATAACTTTAGGAGGATTTACTTCACACCAAAGTCACAAACCTCATTCTTTTTATTTTAGACCAAAGTCACAAACCCTAGTACTAAAAGAGTAGTGAAAGAGATAGAAAACATTCCGCCATAAGAACACATAGGAGTGAAAGAGATAGCGGTCAAAAAAGTGGTCCAGAACCAGCATAGCTATACTACTATTACATGTTTGGCAAAAGTAATCACAACTAAATGCTGCTGTTAATGATGTAATTACATTGAAGTGACCTTCATCGTATATCAAATTCAATCTTTTTTCCTTATCTTCTTCACCTTGAAAAATAATTGATTTTCCTTTTCCTCTGAAATCAAAAACTACAATTTGATATTTAGAGAGGTACAGTTGAAATTTTTTGAGCTCACTGATACTAGCTCCTTTTGCTGGGATGCTTACATTTGAATTTCTTCTTAGTTGTAATGCTGCTTTCAACTGAAGTTGACCTGTGTCTTTTCGCATTTTACAGTAGTCAACTGATTTTTCTATGAATGAGATAGCAACAACTAACGCACGTGGTAAGCATAAATTATCTTTGTTTTTGATTGAAATTATGCCTCTTCTTTTATTACATTCTTCTTCAAAATTGTTGTATCTTTTTCCTCTTCCACTTCCTGCTGGAAGTCGTATATATGTAACATTTATACAGAACGTATCTGTAGATAATCCTTCGGAGTTGCTTTGAAAAATGTTTGAAATAACTTCCCAAATTTCCGAAATGTCAAGATCTTTTGCTTCTTTAAAATTGATCCAGGCTGGACCACGTTCATGAAAACTTTGGCATCCAAAAGTGACACCAATTTTGTCAGTAGGATCAACATTTTGAAGTAAATTGCTGAATAATTCTTCAATACCGGTTTTAATCCAATCTATTGGATCTTTGTTGTCTGGTACTGCATTTATTATAAACTCCAATTTTTTTCCAAAAATGTTGAATCGTTTTACATTCACTGATTTTATTGATTTTATTGTGAATTTTTCTGTATTCATTTTAATTTCTTTTTTTTAATTTCCGATTTTTATTTTATTAAGACAACCAATCGCGAACGTTTCTAATCCTAGAATTTTCACTCTATTAACAATTTTTTAACTTTTTACACAATTTATACATAATGTCTTGCTTGTTACTTTAAAAAAAAGCAATTACTCGTAACTTATTTTGAATCGCTTTTATTCCTTTGTTTTTTTTTCAACATTCTTACATAACAATAAAATCTTATACGGTGATACTAAGAATTTTTTTCTTTCATCTTCTTTAAATACTTCATAGAAAAAAGATAACAAGAAGAAATAAAAGCATCTCAAAATTGCATCAATTTTGTCAAGGTTGAATCTTTCTGTAACATTTAAAAACCAGTTTGCACTTTTTCTTTTAATTTTTTTAAAATTAGTTTTAAAATTTTAAAGAAACGTAGTTACACATCTTTTTGTTCTGTTTTCATTTTTCTCTTTAAATTTTATAAAGTATTTTTTCTTATTCTTTTCATATATGCCTATTACTTAAGCTAAGTATACATCAACAAGAAGTATACCTGTACCACGTTAGATATTTTTGATTTCTTGTTGTTTTCTTTTTATTCATATTTTTTTCTTGAACACAGAATAAATCTGTTTTATTTTTATATTCTTGTTTTCAAAATAGGTGACAAATACAATTAACCTGACTTGATTTTTTTTCTTTTTTTATTCTTCACAGATTAGGCAACATACAATGCACTTAAGCAACATGTTAGCCGTTAAGTTCTTTTCATTCATATTTTTTTTTGAACATTCTTACAAACAAAAAATATCTTACATGACACACCGACAATAATCATTAGTTTTTTTCTTTTAACTTCTTTAAATAGTTAAAGTAGAAAAAAAAAAAAAAAAAAAAAAAACAACACAAATAGTTAGGTACATCTAAAATCGCATAAATTTTTTTCAATGGTTTGATCATTATGTAGACAGAAAAACAGGTTTGCACTTTTTCTTTATGAATTTTAAAGATGGGTTGTACCTTTTAAAATTGTTTTATCTTGTACATTTAAACTTTTTTTATTTTTTTCCTTTTACATTCATTAACCATTTTTTGTTTCTACTTTTCATATGCGCCTATTACTTAAGCCAAGTATACATCAATAAGAAGTAGACCTGTACCACGTTAGATATTTTTGATTTCTTGTTTTTTTTTTTCAACATTCTTACATAACAATTAATTAATGGTTTTTCTTTCCTCTTCTTTAAATACTTCATAAAAAAAAAACGAAAGAAAAAACAACAAATAAAAAAACAACAAACAACAACATCTTAAAATTTGCAAGCATAAAAAAAATATTTTTCTTACTGTTTTTCCATGTTTACCTATTACTTAAAACAAGTATACAATCCTTATAAACAACAAGAGTTGTCTGACGGTCGCTGCCGCCTGTCTGACCTAATTTTACGTCGTTAACCTACTCCTGTCTGACCTAATTACAGTTTGACCTACTTCCGGGTGGCCTTGACCTACTGACCTGTCTGGCCCAAGTGCCTACCTATCTACTTATATCCTTTCTTGTCTTTCTCACTTAGGCAATTAGGGGGACAACCTGAATGTTGTTGTTTTAGTTTGACAAATTGATCCATCATGGTGGTAAATAAACCATCAATATTATTCTATTTATCATCCTTTATCGTTTTATATTCCCAAACCTCATAAATGTTCAGAAGTTGATAGTTCATTTCAATAGCTTTTAGAACTTCATCTATTACTCATGTCCCTATTAAAGCCCTTTGCTCATCAGAATCTTGACAAAATTCTCCTAGATGTTTTTCTTCGCTGCAAATTTTGCATAACGAAAACATTAGCTTATTATTTTGTTTAATTGGAAGAACTGGATGTAGTAAAACAGTTGACGGTAAAATTTTACATTTAATGATCCCATCGACCTTTTCTAAGTTCAGTTTAGAACAAGAATCCTGTCCAACATATATTTTAGGCTGAAAACTGCAAATTTTCCTCGTTTGCAAACATATGGATACAAAGAGCACACATCTACATATTTAATTTTTTCTCCAGCTTTACATTTATAATGTGTATACGTATTTCCGATTCTTTCTCCATAAAATTCATCTCTGGGGTTTAAAGGTGTAATATTAATTAATGGATGATTTTGCAAGTAGTCCATATTTTTATTATATCTCATTTGTTCACGAAACTCACATTCCCACATTTTAATTAACCTGAATGCAAGACATTTGAGGTATTCGGCTCTAACTACCGTTCTTTCATACTTTTGGTTAAGTGTATCGTTGTTACTATTGAATAAGCTCGCATTTCGATTGCTTGTTAAACATTTTGGATGCCCGTGGTAATAACATCCATAAAATTCAAATAGTTTTTTGGTTTTTTCACAATAACCATCTACCTTAAAGCCCCCAACCATTTTTTCTTTACCATTTAATACACTTTCCAAATACACATTAATTTGTCGGCAATATTAATGTGTACACTGTATGGCAATTTTTGTATGTTTATCTCATAGTCTGTATCCATATTTAGGAATGATACCTATTATATTAGGTTTCAGAAAATTTCGACGATATTGTTGTAGCTTCCAAAAACGGTTCAACTTTGCATTCTTCTAAGAACATTTTCCTAAAACTCACACATGCTTCAGACAAAATTCTTACGTCATTGACACAATATTCCTTAATCTCCTTCTTTATATTGCATTTATAGTTCTTATTTTCTTCATACCATTTTAAAAATTCATCGCGTTCACCTTCTTTCATTGCATCAAGGGAATAATATTTCATTTCTGGTAAACATCCATCATAATTTTCGTTTTTTGTCGTGTTGAATAAATGCGGAAAATAAACCTTTTTCAGTGTAGCTGTTGAGTTAAATGCTTTTGGCAATTTTGCAAGTGCCATCGGGAAATAATTAAGCGAATCTATGAATTTTATATTATCTACTTTCATAAGTATAATTTTTGTTCTTCGCATAATAAGTTTTGGTTGAATGGAGGTTTCATTTTAGATATAGTTTAAGATAAATTGGTGATCAAAAGCCTGTCCATTGTGGGCAATGACAGTAATATGCTTAAATGTGTTTCTCAATTTTAAAATGTACTCCATTAAGTTGTTTATTATAAATTCCTTTTCAAATTGTTTTTCTCTATAACCGCAACTTTCTCTACAAAAAACTAAGAAATTGTTTTCGATACATATATGACATCTTTGTTGAATGACACATAAATTTGGCTCGTGTTGTTTTTTTTCCGTTGACACAATTTTTTCTTGTCTATTTTCCAAATCATAAAATATGTATAGGAAGCTTACTTCTTTATCCTTATTTTTAACTTTTATTTTTGCCTGTTGAATGTAACATTGGTGATCTTCTGGAACAAAGTTGAAGCAAATTTTACAGAAAATTTTTCCACATGTATGTTTTTTCCTGCTTTATAAACTTTTAGACAGGTTTTGCATATTCTAATTTCCTCACATAAACTAATATTGACTGAAGTCGAAGCTTTATGATTCGCAAAACATATTTGACCTCGAAAGGAACGATTGCAGTCCGTACATAATATATTTTTTTATATTTTGAGAACATATGGTGATTTTTGACAACAAGGACACCTCTTTCAACATCTATGTTTATTTTATGATGATATGGAATGTGACATTCAATAATAATCTACAGAAGTGAAACAATTACATTGTAATGATGTTTATTGTGTAACAAATGAATTCTTTTACCACTTTTGCCTCCAGCAAATATTAATTCTCTGCCTTGTGTTCCATATTTATATACAACAGTGTTATAATTTTTTAAACTACCCTGGAATATTTTTAATTCAGGTATTCCACACCCTTCCAGAGGGATAGATACTCCTGATATTTTTATTAGCCACAAAGCTAATTCAGTTTGAAGCTTTTCAGTATCATTGAGTACTTTTTTATATTCTTTATAATTTTCAATTTTTGCTATTGCGACAATATTTGCTCGCGGTAGACATAAATTATCTTTATTTCTGATGGAAATTATTCGTTTTTTCTGTATAGATTCCTGCTCAAAATTTATAAAATTTTTACTCCTTCCGCTTCCAACAGATAGCCTGACATACATAATTTCCAAACAAAATTTGTCCGTATTTAATTCTGTAAATATGAAGACAAATTAAATAAAAAGTTAGCATATTAAAGTTCTTTAATTTAAAAACTAGGTTGTACTTACCCTCTGAATTACTCTGAATAACTTTCGAAATTATTTCTCAAATAATTCCAATCATATCGTCTGGATACATATTTTTCGTACCATCTTTTACAATATCGTGTAGAGCACCTTTTATCCAATTTATTGGATCTACATTATCTGGTACTGGTTTAATGATAAATTTTATCTTACGACCGCGTATATTATACCGCTTTACAAAAGTCGAACTGACATTCTCAATAAAATATCGTATTATTTCCAAATTTACCGAGCTTGAAATCAAAAATTTTTGTAAAATATTTTCTTTTATACACGACTTTTTATATAGAGAAACTAAACGCGACTTAGCGAATAATATCGATTTTTCCTTCTTATAAGGTTCTAATTAGCAACATTATAGTCAAAAGAAATTCTAATGAATTATAGTTCCATAAAAACTAAACCAAAAAAAAAATTAAGTCTAACCGCATCCAGCTTAAAATAAAACAGAATTGAAATTATTCGAAACATTGTAGTCAAAAGACGTTTAACTAAATTATAGTTTAATAAAACAAACACAAAAATGCAAACTTAAACTGATCTTAAAATAGAAAAGAGTTTAATTTACAACATTGTATTAAATTGCCATTTTAATAAATCATAGTTTTGCATATTAAAAATAATATAAAAACAGCATGATCTTGTATATATCTTAAAATTGAAAAGAATTAAAATTATAATTTGCAACATTGTAGTCAAGACATTTTAATAAATTATAGTTCTGTAAAAATAAAAATAAAAACAAGTAAATGTAACAGTAAGTCGATGCAACCGACTTATTTATATCCTACACCTCAAAAATTCAAATTAAATTAAAAATCCATAAGTTATTTTAGTTAGGTATTTAATATACGCTAAAAAAATAAATGCTTTTACAACCTTTGTACAAAATTTCAGGTTTCTATCCTTATTAAATTCGACAATATGCTTTTTACGTCTTGGAAAGTGTCCAAGTGTGCCATCACACACCCGAACCACCACCCCAATTCATCTCAAATTTTAGAGACATCATCAGAACAGGGTAGAATAGTCTTACATCAAATTTTAAATTTTTATATTTATTAATTTCGAAAATATGCTTGTTCGGTCTTGGGAGTTGTATGGGAGATACCCGTACAACCATTCCAATTCATCTGAAATTTTAGGCAAATCAGGGATGCAGAAACCAACATCCTCGTATCAAATTAGTAGTTTCTATCTTTATTAATTTCGAAGATATGCTTGTTCTGTTTTGGAAGTTGTATGGGAGGTACCCGAACCACCTCTCCAATTCATCTCAAATTTTAGGCAAATCAGGGATTCAGGAAACAGCACCCTTGTATCAAATTTGAAGTTTCTATCTTTATTAATTTCGAATATATGCTTGTTCGGTTTTGGAAGTTGTATGGGAGGTACTCGACCAACCACTCCAATTCATCTCAAATTTTAGGCAAATCAGCGATTCAGGGAACAACACCCTCGTATCAAATTTGAAGCTTTTATCTTTATTAATTTCGAAGATATGTTTGTTCGGTTTTGGGAGTTGTGTGGAAGGTAACCGAACAGCTCCTCCAATTCATCTCAAATTTTGGACAAATCAGGGATTCAGGAAACAACACCCTAGTACCAATTTTGAAGTTTCTATCTTTATTAATTTCGAATATATGCTTGTTCGGTTTTGGGAGTTGTGTGGGAGGTACCCGAACTCCAATTCATCTCAAATTTCAGGAATATTAGGCATTCAGAAAAACATATCCTCATATCAAATTTGAATTTTCTACCTCTATTAATTTCGAAGATATGCGTATTCGGTTTTGGGAGTTGTATGGGAGGTAACCGAATTCATGGTCCGATTTCCCAATCCCCGCCTTACTTTAGTCATTGTTAACCTACAGTATAAATTTCATCAAGATAGCATCATTATTTTTTGAGTTATCGTGCGTACGGACGGACGGACGGACATCGCTAAATCGACTCAGGAAGTGGTCCTGATTCAGAATATATATACATGTCCATATCTAACTCGCTTCCTTTTGGTGGTTACAAACACCATACCAAAGTTAATATACCCTATACTTTAGGTGTAGAGTATAATACGGTCTTGATTCTATTTAAAAATAGAAAAAGCATGATTTGAAACACTGTCGTTAAATATCTAAATGACATTTAGAACAATGAAAACAAAAACAAAAGCTAACTGCAATACGTCTTAAACTAGTATAAATACAGTTAAATTCTGTATAATGGTTACAGTTTAATTTAATATTTACAAAGATAAAAATTGCTCAAGAATTTATTACCATGGTTTTAAGTAATACGTCTGATAATGCTGTTTCGCCCGGGCGTCTTCCTGCAAAAAGAGGGAAGACTAAAAATGAACAAGAAGAGAAGTAACAGCAGTAATATGTGCAGGATCGGCAACAACAACAACATCAACCTCAACAACTTCAACAAGAACAAGGACCGTCCCGCTCCAAGAATAGAAAATACTCGAATTTATGTAACATAATAAATAATATAAACCACTTTAAGAAATTTTTGTGGCAGAATGATATGGAACGGGAACGGTTCTATATTATTGAGAAAATTAGGAAATATTTAACAAAAGAAAAGAAGCAAAAGTGGGTTTTCGACACTCAAAACTATATTATTTTTGCGCCAGACGTATACGTACAAATTTTTGAAAAAGATACAAGTGTTGGAGACATTGTTTCTTGTGAAGAAAAACAATAAACTTCTACTTTTAGAAGATACAACAATAAAATTGCTGAATAGCAATAACAATTTATTTTAATTTTAATTTTTAATTTTATTTTTAATTTAATTCAATTTAAATTTTTTAATAAATAATTAATCATTTTTAAAATACAAATAGATAAAATAAGAAGTTAAACAAGCAATAAAATTTTTTTGTTTTTAGTTAAATTATCTTTCAGGTTGAGGGAAATAAAATGGGTAATTTTAAATTTCATGGAGATGAAAATTTCACTTGAGAAACTATGAGGAAATACAAATAAACCATGCAAATGTAGTAAAATTCTTTTTTCTTTTAAAAATTCTAGGTCATCTAATCAACAAATTTATTACATAGATTTTATGCTAAATAAAAATTATTTTAAACATGTAAATAAATCTGTTTTTATTTTTATATTCTTATGTTTTCAAAATAGCTACCAAAAATGATTAACCTGACTTTGAACTTTTTTTTTTTCCATGCAGATAACACAACATAAAATAAATCTAATAAGTAAGTATCTTACGCATTTTCGATTTCTTCTTTGTCTTCTTTTTATTTATTTTTTCAAACTTTTTTTTTTTCATCAACAAAACCAATAAACATAAAAAAATATAATTAATGGTTTTTGTTTCCTTTTTCTTCTTTAAATAAAGAAGGAAGACAATATCCGCAAATAGTTATACGTACACTTCTAAATCGTATAATTTCGTATAATTTTTTCAATGTTAGTTCTTTATGTTAGCAGAAAAACAGGTTGTTGTGCAGTAAATCTACATTTTTTTATTTTTCTCCTTAAATTTAAGATTTCCGGTTATTTTCTCAATGTTCTTATAGAATAGAAAAAAAGAAATCTTACATAACAGAAGCTCCTATATTTCCAAAATTGTTTTCTTTTATTTTGTTTTTATTTTAATTTTTTTTTTTTTTAGCATTTGTATTTCTAAGTTTTTAAATTGTTTGAAAGAGTCAAACTAGTTTTTAAAATTTATTTTACATCAGGTAAAAGAATACAAAATATTTTTAAAGTACATGTGGACATACTTAATATACATAAGTCTTAATTGTTCAAAGTATTACAACAATTTACAACAAAATATAGTGTAATAAGAAACAAGACATATTCTAAAAAAAAACATATTGTTCTTATTTTTGCAACTTTCAACCTATAATAACAACTTTTAGTAATTAATCTTCTTTTAATAAAACTACACTTTTAATAAAACTTTTTAATGAACTACACTTTATACTAATTGTTTACGTTACGTTTTTGTTTTTATTTTATTATTTTTCATCTTGATCAAAAGTATATATGAATATTTTTGTGCAATAATAAAATCAAGTTTTTTTTCGATTCTTTTATATTTTTTTTTTACCTACATATATAAGAAACAAGAATAATATTTTTTTTTTTATATTTAATATTTCTTATAGAAGACGGATCTGAGTGAAAAAACTGCGTCTGAGTGAAAAAATTAAATTTTAATTTTTAGGAAATAAATAATTTTTGTGAAAAAACTAATTATAAATTTTTTTGAAATAAAATATTTTTATTTTAAAGCAAATTTTTTTAATTTAAAACATTTAAAGCAACCATTTTTTTTTTGAAAATATTACGAGGGAAAAAGAACTTTCATTATAACTTTTATGTGAATTTTATCTAAAAAAAAATTCCTATTAAATTTTGAAATATATATTATTTTGATTTCGTATTTTGAAACTTTCATAAGTATAATAAGCTTTAATAAAACATTTTTCAAAAAAAATATATTCATTAATAACGTACATAACTCCCAACAGTACAAAATCATTTAACGAAACAGTAAATTTTACATAAGCCTGCACAAAAAAAATTTAAAACAAAATGGACGAAATAGCCAAAAATTTTTTAAGATCTGCAACGAAAACCGTATTGAAAGTGAAATTAGGCTAATTGGGACTACCAACCCAAGGAAATAAGGCGACCTTAAAGACCAGGTTACGAGCAGCTATTCAAGACATGAATCTCGAACAGATAAATCAATACTTTGCGGAATAGGTAGATAACGAAGGCGATTTGCCCAAAACTAGTGAATTATCAGATGATGAAAATGACTCGACAGATAAAGAATTATAACAATTGAAAGCCCAAGTGTTAAAGCAACAAGAAATAAACAGCTTAAAAAAGCAATTGGCGGAAGTGATGGAAGAAAATAAATACTCAAACAACGCCTATAGTACTGTGGTTAACTTCAAGGATGTTGAAGAGTCAATACCAAATTTTAATGGCGATGACAAATATTGCGTAAAAAAGTGGATTGAACAAGTGGAGAAAGCTGCAGAAATTTTTCGATGGAATGAAACCACGTTTTATATATATGGTCGCCGTCTATTAACCGATACTGCAAAATTATTTCTGAGAACCGTTAGAATTAAAACATGGAGGGAACTCAATATAATGCTAACAGAAGAGTTCGGCAGAAAAATTACGGGTACTGTAATAGATAATCAATTGCGCAGCAGAAAAAAGAAGTCTGAGGGAAAATGACAGCAATATATTTTTACTATGCAAGAAATTGGCAATCATTCCCAAGTTGATGAATTTGACTTGATCCAATACATTATAAATGGCATTAATGACTCTACTTTGAACAAAACGATCCTGTATAATTCGAACAATATTACTGAATTAAAGGAAGCTTTAAGTAAATACGACAAAATGAAACTGCAGTCTTCTTCTTTTCAATTTATTAATAAAAAAAACAAATACTTCAACACAAATAAAAGATTTTAATGCAACAAAGGATTAGCATCAATCAAGTATTACAATTGTATTCAATTTGGCCATATAATATCAAAATGTCCTCAAACTGCCAGACAAAACGGTTCTTGTTATCGTTGTGGTAAGATTGGTTACCAAATTAAAGAGTGTAATGTTAAAACTGTTCATATATTACAAAAAACTGAAAGCAACATATAAATAATTTCGAACTTGTGGAATTTATTTATTTTGTGGAAATTGTGGAGTATATTTTCAATACAAACAATTGTGCTAATTTGAAATGCGAAATTTTTTCATACTGGATTCAGGAAGTCCAATAAGTCTGATCCAAGAGCAGTTTGTACCACCAGTGTCAATTAAAAGGGTTAATTCAGAGTAGTATAATTTTTTTGATATCAATAACACTATCTTATGTGTGTTAGTTAACTGAAGCAAAAATCAATTTTAATCATTTTTGTTATAATTTTGAATTTCATGTAGTAAAAAATAATTCAATGATTTATCCTATAATTTTAGAAAGAGATTTTTTGAAGAAATGTACCTTGGAACTTCAACATAAGGTAAATGTGGAAGAAGAAAATTTTATGAATGACGGTAAAAATAATTTGGATTTTAGTGATATTGAAAATTCAGGTATGAAATTTATGAATTTAGTAGAAGAAAACGAATTTTTGAATCAAATATTATGTATCGACATTACAAATGATGAATGTGATTTGAATGTTAAAGTAAATAATAATCTTCCTATTTATGTTCAAAACCGTATTAAAGAAATAATAAAGCCTGCTTACGAAATCGCTGACAAAGACTTAATAATATTTGATAGGTCTCAATTCGAAATGGACATTAAATATACAGATGTCTTAGCTGCATCTCAAAAACAAGATTCTAATATGATAAAAATAATTTCTGACTTAGAAAAACAGGAAAGTCCTTTTTATGAAATGATCCATGGTTTAATATATAGGAAAGATAAAGACGGCATTAAGTTTTATGTTCCTAATATTATGAAAACTCACATGATTCAAACGAACCATGATGCTTTATGTCATTTGAGTGTTGAAAAATGCTATGAATTACTGGTTTCCCAAGATGAAAGAAAAAATAAAAAACTTTGCGAAGACTTGCTTAAAGTGCGCGTATTTTTCACCAAATTCGGTTAAGTAACTAGGCATTCTACATAACATTCCGAAAGGTAAACTGCCATTTGATACACTCCTTTCTTTCTGAAAATAATATTTCACATGTTAAAATTGCTAGCCAAACTGCTCAAGTTAATGGACAGGTAGAACGAGTAAATCGTGTTGTCACTAGTATTTTACCTAAAGAAGTCGATAATGAAACGACTGCAGGGTGGGACAAATACTTAACAAAAATTTAATATGCAATAAATAACACCATTAGTAAGTCTACAGATATTTCGTCTAGTGAATTCCTTTTTGGTGTTGATAAAGTTTCCGAGTTTATTCAAGGACAGGTGGAAGATGATTCGAAAATAAATCTTCTTGAAAAAAGACAAAAGGCCACTGATAATATACAAATTAACCAAAATTATAATAAAACTCCTTACGATAAACTCCACAAGAAACCTTACAAATATAAAAAAGGTAATTACATCATGTTAAAAAACAATGTTACGGTGCCAGGGGTTAATAAAAAAACTATTCGCTAAATTTCGAGGACCGTATGAGATTGCGAAAGTGTTAGAGAATGATAGGTACGTTTCCAAAGATCTAAAAGGAATGCAAATTTCCAGAATTTCTTATAAAGGTGTATGTTCACCCAACAATATGAAGCTCTTTCATATAAACTCTAAGTCTAAGGGGAAAGTTGTTCGGGGAATCTTTTAATAAATTTAACTGAAATAAGATCAAAGCCTGTAGCTACTGCAGACTTTAATTTACTAATGGCCTGATTGACTTCCTCTAAATTTGTTGGTGTTAATTCATAGGCAGAGTGAATATTATTTAGATAATTATAATCTATACTTTCATATTCATTTTTAAATTTCCATTGTAAGATTGACAAAATATTTATTAAAATGTTCAGCCAACTTCTACAGAATATTAACTTATAACTAAATTTTAAAACTAAAAATTTTTGAGGAATCAAACAGTTTAACAACTACAAAAATAGATTATCGGCAATTTTAAATATTTTAGTTTTTATTAAGAAACATTAAAATTTAGTCACTTGTAATTTGACTCTTGTTTTAATAAAAGAAAGTATTAGAAAGAAAGAAATTTTTTTTCTAGGTCAATTTTTTTATTATAAGAATTTATTAAAAGAAGAAAAACAAAATTAATAACAACAATAACTTTGCTTATCAGTAAAATTATTATTGTTTCCACTTGAAAATTTTAATTTTAGTTATAACGAAATTAGGTTTTTTAAAAACAACTAAATTTTAAAGAAAAGAAAATGTTTATAATAAATTAAATTTGAAAGAAATTTAATTAGGGTTATTTTAATATTTTATTTTATTTAGCATTTCGTTTCATGAGATAAATAATTTCTTAGAGTTTCGTTAATAGGATAAATATTAGCATAGATAACTTTTCCATCCTTAAGAATATTGTTCTCCTGAACAAGTTTCTTTACTTTACTTGAATCTTGGAATATTGGAAACTGTCTGATTTCTCTTATTTGTAATAATTTTGTACAAAAACATTATTATTATTAGAAACATGAAAATTATAATAAGTGTAAGATTTATATACGTTATAATTTTATGATTAACTTTTTCATACATAATTTCTTTAATTTTATTATTATTACTTATTTGTTTTAAATGCAAAAATTTTAAATCTATTTTATTTGTAACATTTAATAAAGTTAAATTATATATTGGTAATACAAAATTCTGTTCAAATTCTTTTTGTTTATTAGAAAATTTCATTTAATTTATTTCGATTGAACAATTGAAAAATTTTATTATATATAATTTTTATTTAATGAATATATAATTTTATTACAATCACTAACTAATTCAATATTAAAAGCATTTCTAACGTCAATTTCAATTACCCTTAGAGTTTCTGGACTCGACTCGACTCGATTCGACTCGAACTCGTCGAGTATTTGAGTAGTTACTCGGATTCGGTTCTCGACTCTAATACTCGACGAGTCCCGAGTCCAAATTTTTAAAATTAAACAAAACAAAGTCAATCGATTTATTAAATTTCATTGTCGCTTGCGCCTATATTAATATTCATTCTACAAAGTTGGTTTGTACAAATTTCTTTGTACGAATTCGCAGAACAACGGCACTTTTATTTTTCAACACATTTATTTTTTCAAACAAAAAAATGGCACTTTTATTATTTTAAACGAAAAACTATCAGAACTCACTTTAAAACTCTTTAAAACTCAATATTGAATGAAAATAAATACCAAATCTATTTCATACGTGGTAAGAGTGTAGTTGGTGTAGGTCAGTAAAAATAAAATTAATTTCAAAAAATAATTCAATATTATTTTGTTTTTGTGTTGTGCCAATTAATATAATTGACGAATCTGTTTTATGTATGAAAAAAAGGTAATTAACCAAGACCTAATAATAGTTGAAAATCGAAATGCTAAAACTTTGACAATGAAGGAAGAGCTTGAAATAATTTTGAAAACGCAGCTGAACCTCAACCTCTACAAGAGTCCGCGATTTATAGCAAACTAAAACAAGAATTTTTGCTTTTCAGAAATACTGGAAAACAAACTGGTAATCTTAATGATCTGTGCAGCGCACTTTCGTCTATAAAACCAACTTCAACTTCTAATGAAAGAACGTTTTCAATTAGTGGCAACTTCTGCACTAAAATCAGATCAAGACTTGCTGACAAATCTCTCAATTCATTGGTTTTTTTGAAATATTTTTACCTTGAACCAAAAAATAAAAAAAGTAATTAAAAAAAATTTAATTAAATGATTACCTAAATTAAGTTAATGTTCAAATAGTTATATTATGTATGTAATAATTATATTATGTAAGCTTATTAAGTTTTGAAAATAAATAAATTAATTAATAAATTTGAGTACATTTTCTTTTTAATTTCTTGGCACAACCATTAAATCACAAATTTCAGTTGAATTGAAAATCATATAATATTATTTTATCAGATTCTTGTAATATTTTTTGTTAAAGACAATGAACTCGGACTCGACGACTTTTTTAAATTTTGAACTCGGACTCGCCGAGTCTTAAAAACCCGAGTTTTCAGAAACCCTAATTACGCTTAAGTCTATATCTTTAGTTTTAGAACAATTATTATTATTATTTCTTAAAGATTATAAATACAATTTGAAGCAGGTTTTATTTTATTTTTGTATCTTTCGTTATTAAAATAAGTATGAAGCATTTTGGAAAGTAATTATGTCAGAAATTTCAATATCAATTTCTTCAGATTGTGAATTAAGAATTGGAAGAATTTTAAAATAAGGAGCAATTTCTTTACTTATATCTGGGATTTCTAAAATAAATATAATTTTGTGTTCAAAAATGGCTAAAGAACTTTTGATCGATTTAATTTTGAATACATCAATTTCACAGGCATCTATTTCTTCTGGTGTAAGATCGACTCATAATGTTATGTTTTGCAAAAATAACGTTCTCTAGAATTTTTTGTAATTCATCGTTTAAAAGCTTCATATAACTTAAAATTTCTAAAAAGTGAATTTCTTTTATTAATTTTTTATGTCGGTTTATTTATTTATTTATTTTTTTAAAGGTACCGTGGCACATAAATGTAACAGATTGCTATAACCCCTGTTTCCAACTTGAAATGTGGGGTGCTTGTATCTACATAAAATTCTATTTCAAATTCTATTATTTTTTTTTCAAAAAATATTTTTTCTTATTAAAGTACTTTTAAACAGCCGATAACAAAGAATTGTCTACTTCCAATCCAGAATAATTATCCCAATAAAAAATAATAAAATACATAAACGTTAATAATAAATAAACATTAATAAACACTTAACTCAGCAATACTGAAATCAGTAAAAATAATTTTTTTTAACAAACACTTAACTAACATGAACCATTCAATATCAACTCTAATAATTATGATCCTATTTTTATCATTTTAATAAAAACTTTGATTTTTTAAAAATAAAAACTTTGATGAAAAATTGATTATCGGTTTGACAACATCGTTTACGAATAATTAAAAATATAATTTTTAATATTACGAATAATATAAAATACTTAATTTTTAAATTTAACTTAATCTATTTTATTTTAATTTTAATTTTAATTTAACTAACTTTTTTAATATCACATTTATTTATTTTTTTGTTATTTAATTTCACTTTTTTTTTTTTTATATTTATTTAATATTAGTACATATTATATTCAACTTTATTTAATATATAGGGTGTTCAATATTGAGGTATCATTTTAATTTTAATAAAAAAAGACTTTTTTTTTGAAATATTAAATATATTTTTATTTTAATTTATTACAAATAGGTTCCGGTTAATAATGAAAAATTATGTCGGCCAAGTGGCCCTCTCTACTACTTCGGCAGGCTTCCAATCTTTTACCAAAATTTTGAATCACGTTGTTCAATAAACTGTTCTCAATGGTTGAAATCTGCTCGATAATGTTGTTTTTAAGCTCTTGATTTGTTGTGGGATTATTGCTGTACACTTTCGATTTCACAAAACCCCACAAAAAAAATCCAACGGTGTCAAATCGCACCATCTTGGTGGCCACATCACTCCTCCTCTACGAGAAATAATGCGATCTTCGAACTTTTCCTTCAAAAGATCCATTGTTTCTCTTGCTGTGTGGCAAGCGGCACCGTCCTGTTGAAACCACATATTCTCTACGTCCAAATCATCAATTTCCCGCCACAAAAAGCTTCGGATCATCTACCTGTAGCGATTTCCATTGACCGTAATCGCATTTCCATTTGCGTTTTCAAAAAAATATGGTCCGATGATTCCTCCTGACCACAAACCACACCAAACCGTAACTTTTTGTGGATGTACTGGTTGCTCGAAGATAACCCTTGGATTCTCTTCATCCCAAATGCGGCAATTCTGTTTATTGACGTAGCCATTGAGCTAGAAATGAGCTTCGTAGGTGAAGATTATTTTGTTAAAAAATTCTCATTTTCTTCTTGTTTTTCGATTACCCAAGAAACGAATTGCCGACGTAATGCATGGTCAGTTGGTTTAATTCTTGCGTCAGCTGGATCTTATAAGCCTTTAAATGGAGATCATGATGCAAAATGTTGAATAATGTGGATGGTTTGATGTTTAATTGCTGCGAACGATGACGAATGGAAGTTTTTGGATCTTCTTCAACACTTCTGCTCACAGCTGCTACACTCTCGGTTGAACGGCCACTACGTTGATAAATGTTGCCTCTGTTATCAAGAACAGATCCAGTTTCTAGAAATTTATCAACCATCAGCTTGATGGCACGATTTGTTGGAGCATTTTCTCTACCAAATTTTGTTCGAAATTTCCTAATTACATCTTACAAACTTTTACCATTTTCAAAAAATGTTGTAATAACAAAAACACGTTGTTGCTTCGTGTAACGTTCCATATTAACTAACCGAAATGTATTTAGAATATACAGGTAGAAAAAAAATGGCGGCAAAATCAAAATGATACCTCAATTTTGAACACCCTATAGTATATTCAAAATTGACTAATTTATTTTATTTCTTTTAAATTTTTCTAATTCAACGCGCGCGGTTGCTTTGTTTACAATTAATTAATTTTAATTTCTTTTTTTTTTGTTCTTTTTTTTCTAACATCTCCTAGTTGTAAACAAAGCAAAAACAATATCCTTCTCACTCCACCCTGTTGATAGATGTCAGTGTTCCAATTCTTTTCT
This sequence comes from Poecilobothrus nobilitatus, assembly GCA_947095535.1. Classification (NCBI taxonomy): domain Eukaryota; kingdom Metazoa; phylum Arthropoda; class Insecta; order Diptera; family Dolichopodidae; genus Poecilobothrus; species Poecilobothrus nobilitatus. Next base: position 143,371,026 of record OX352772.1, read on the forward strand.
TCTCAATAATCAATACTACCATAACTTAAACTGTAATTTTAATTTGTAATTTCTGGTGGTATTTACTTATTCTAATTTACTTTTACATTATCATAAAAGATCTTCAGAAGAGTTAAATATTATTGTAAATTTTGCTATTATTTATAATAGTGTGGGTAAATATCAACTTAATTAATCAATAACTTTTATTTGCTATAACGTGCTCTTTTTTCTTTTTTTGTATTGCACGTAAGGTTTGCTTTGGGTGTGTTTTTGGTTGTAACTGCGTTCAATAAGGTCACTTCACAGTGTATGCTAAAAACTGTTGAACGTTTTATAAATCATTTGCACATTCAAGGCAAACATTTAATGTAATTTAATTCACAAACAAGTGTTGTCAAGCTCGCGGTATTTATATCGTACATATATAATTTTTTATAATTTTTGTTGTTTCTTTATCAATTTAAATTTTAATTTGATATTTCACTTTTTTATCCAATTATAAGTTTTAATTTGTTGATTTTTACTTATTTACTTACTATTGATTTTTACTTATTATTGATTTTTAAAATTATACAAAATTACCAATTTTAATGTAGATTTCTGCAATATACGCGGTTTACAGACGCATTTCAATGCCGTCACTTGCCATTTAAATTCTAGCAAACCAGCAATTCTTGCCCTATGTGAAACTCAAGTTAACGGCCAGAATGATAATTTTAATATTACTGGCTACACATTCGTTTCACATTTCGGTTCTAAAAGAGGTATCGCCATCTATATTAAAAATGACACAGCTTTCAACACTCTTAATAAATTCAAATGTTCTAGCCCAACTTTCTACTATGTTTGGGTAAAAATCCTTGTCAGAAACCACGTCATACATTTCTGTTTCTTATACAGATCACCCAACTCAAGTGAAGAGGAAACTGTTGTGGAAATTGAAAATCTCTCAAACCAGATCAATGAAATTTTGGATTCATATCCAGGAACTGAAATTGTTCTGGCGGGTGATTTCAATATTCATAATAGAGACTGGCTTCACTTTTCTAGTAACACTTCTCTGAGTCAAAACTCAATTGTGAAACAAGTTGAACTATTCTCATCTCTTTTCCATCTTTCTCAACTTGTCCAAAATCCCACTAGGATCCCGGATCGTGCTGATCAAGAAAGAACACACCCTGGAAAATATGTGGTTTCAGTTGGTTGCCCCCTGGGTGGCTCCGACCATTGTTTGGTTAAAACAAGTTTCCGGGTAGGCCCAATTACCAATCAAAGGACTCCTCCCAGGAAATTAGTATGGCGATACAGCCATGCGAACGGGAAGGGTCTTAACAGTTTTTTCAGATCCTTTGATTGGTCATTGTGCTTCCGCGATAGGAATGTCGACTTTGCTGCAAATGCGATTTGTGAAACAATTTTACTTGGAATGAGGTTATTTATTCCTCACTTCATGAGAACTATTAAACGGAATTCCAAATCTTGGTTCAATCGCATTTGCAGTGAAGCCATTTTTAAAAAGGAGGAGGCTTTTAAACTGTATCAAAGCAATAGGTCGGAGGCTCTCAGAGCACACTATATAGTGGTTCAAAACAGGTGCAAGAGAGTTATCAACAAGCAAAAATTCTTATTCAACCAAAAGTTGAAACGCAATCTTATCCACATGCCTAAGAATAGCAAATCCTTTTGGTCATTTGCAAAAAGTTTGAAAGAGGACGCTAGCGGGTCTTCGTTTCTTCCGCCTGTTGATATTAATAACATGATTGTGTCAGATTCCAAAGAGAAAGCGAATTTGTTTGGCAGTTCTCTTTCAACTCGACACTGTCTCAGTCAATTTTAAAGCCACCAACTGTTCCCAAAGTTGACTGCTCCTTCGGTAAAATATACTTTAGGACAAGTGCAGTGATGAAAATCTTGAAAAATCTTGATGCAAAAAAATCAGCCGGTCCAGATGGTATCACTACCATGGTTCTTAAAAATACCTATTCAAGTATTTCAAAACCTCTACGCAACCTTTTTTCTTTCCTTTACTTCGGGTATTTACCCTACCCAATGGAAGGTTGCGCATGTTTTCCCAATTCCAAAAAAAGATAATAAAAGAGTTGCCTCTAACTACCGTCCTATTGCTATAACCTCGGTTCTTTCCAAAGTAATGGAAAACATAGTAAACCAGAAGCTTTTGAAATATCTGGATCGAGAGGTTTGCTACATGATCGACAATACGGGTTCAGAACCCGTCGTTCAACCGGTGATGATCTGATGACTTACCTTTGCGAAAAGTTGAATATTAGTCTTCACCATTCTGGTGAATCTGATGTAGTGGCTCTGGATATTTCTAAAGCGTTCGACCGAGTCTGGCATGATGCTTTATTAGCAAAATGCAAAGCGTTAGGACTAGGTAGAGTCTTTCTAAAATGGATTGGAGATTTCCTTTCGAATCGCATGATTCGGGTACTTGTCGATGGTTATTCATCTGACAATTTTATAATTAATGCTGGTGTCCCTCAGGGATCGGTTTTGTCTCCCACTCTCTTCTTAATATTTATCAATGACCTACTTTCAATTACCTCCAATCCAATCCCTAGTTTCGCAGATGACAGCACCATTGTAGCTTAATATTAATCACCAAATTAATGGAACAGCAAGAAACTTCACTATCCGTGAGCTAAATAATGATTTAGCGAAAATCCAAATATGGGGTGAAATCAACAGAATACCAAAAAAACGCAATGCTGTTTAATCTCGCGTAAAGTAGCTACTACTACACCCAACCTGACTTTTCAGAGTGAAGCTTTGCAGCACCCAACAGATTTAAACATTCTGGACATCGAGTTAAATCAGAAATTGACCTGGTCAAATCATATTTTTGGTATAGCTAAAGATGCTGCTAAATGTCTAGGTTTCTTGTACCGCTGTAAAGCTTACTTTTCTCCTTCCGATCTTCTCAACATCTATAAAATGTACATTAGGCCGAAAATGGAGTATAACGCCCATATTTTGGGCTGGAGCACCCCAAACAGTGCTGGGTTATCTCGACAAAGTGCAAAACAGAGCTATTCGCCTTATTGGCGACCCCAGTGTTACCTCAACGCTCTCTCCACTTTGTCATCGTCGTACTGCTGGGTCATTGACACTCTTTTATAGATACCTTGTAGGGGTGAACACCTGTTCTAAAGAAATAAAACAATTGATGCCTCCACTCAAAGTTTTCCAATATGAAACGAGGAGTGCAACAGATGCCCACCCATACACTGTCGAACTGGCAAGATGGCGCAATACAGCATTCGGAAATTCGTTTGTCATGCGCAGGTCGCGTTTATGGAACCTTATGCCCGCACATGTGTTCCCAAAAGTTGGTAATTCATTTGTGTACGATATATCGAAATTCAAGAAGAACACTAACATATTTCTTCAAAATAACTATCCCAGTTTTTCCCTTCATCCTCCATAATCCCAATTTTCCTATATTCAAACACCCAAGTAATCCTTCCCCCAGCCTTTTCCCCAAAACCAAGCTGTACATTATATTATTATGTATTAAACGACCAATCCTATAGTTTGGTTTTGAAGGGGTGGTTTTGGTTGGTTAGAGTCCAACACTACTCAGAGGAGTCTCGTGCAGTTTCTTTGAGTGACTTTTGATGTTTTCCACCGTCCCTCGTAAAAAAAAAAAAATTCATTTTATATTTACTAAAATTTAAATTACTTCTACTATTACTATTGTGACTACTTGCCACCAAGTTTCGTTGCAATCGTCAAATTTACAAAATATACAATTTTTACAATTTTTCACTATAATCAATGCTTACATTGATTAGAGTACAAACTGTCAAATTTACAAAATTATTAATATTAGGGAAAAAAGTAAGAATTTACTGTTTTTGTATGCACAAGCCAATTGTTTTTTCATGCATCTATTTACTTCTGTTGATGTTGGGTTGTTTGTTTTTTCGTTCACTAGAGGTGTTATTTTATATATTGTCGATGCTGCCTTTGCTTGCTTTTTTGTTAATGTTTTGTGTATTTTGTTTAATTTATTTTATTTTATTTTAATTCTGTTTTATTTTGTTTTTATTTTTGTACTTTTTTTTGCATATTGTTATTTTTCTTTCTATTTCTGTTTTTATTTTTAATTTGTGTATTTCATTTAGGTTTTTATTTTTTAATATGTGTATTTTATTTTATATATTTTATTATGCATGTTTTTCTTTTTTTCGCTAGAGTTCTCTTTTATTTTTATTGTTTCTTTTTACGCTAGCGTACTTTTGTACTTGTTGTTTTTTGCTTCCATTTTCTTTTTATAACGTTGTGATGGAGGCCACGTATATTTTTAATTTGGACTTCGTTTTTTATAAAAACGCTGGATTGGGTGAGTGTATTTCTTTTTAAATTTTTGTTGATGGATTTTTTTTTTTTTAGGAACGGTAACGCTGATTTGTCAGCAGGTGGACAGTGGGAAATACTGATTCTACATTAATTTATAATTTTTGGGCGTCTCGCTTCTGTTTTGTGAAGTTCTTGTTTTTCGGTTTTTTTTTCAAATCTTTTTGGAGGGTTTTTCTTTTTCTCTTTTTAGGTATTTTGCTGGGGAGGTCCTTATTTGCGGATGGTGGTGTATCGGATACCCTGCCCTTGGATTATGGCAGATGTTGTGACCCTGTAACCATGTGGGGTTGTTCCCTATATGCTGCAGCTGTATTGGGATTTTTTTTTTCTGAATTTAATCAAGATGTTTTTAAGTTAATTTGGCTTGCACGAGCGGGCTTTGTTTGATTAGTTCATTTACTTCCCCTGGATTATTCTGTGTCTGCGTAAAGATTCTTTTTGCGCAGCTCAGATAAGTGTATATATAAATAAATTGGAAACCCCGAAGAAGGCCTGGTGGTTCCAGTTGAGTCTCCGGACGAGTCTGTTTGTTTTTTTCTTTTGCGTCATTGGTGGTTCCTATTGTCGGTTGAAACACTATTTAATATAGTATTTAAAGTCTAGTTATTTTTATTTATATTTTTTGTAAGATATTTGTATTTTCTTGTACGTCGGTATTGATTTTAATTTGATTATTAGTATTTGTAATTAAATTATGATTGTTTTGTTGAAAATATTTCAAATGATTTTAAATTTCACTTTTGTCATCTGCATCCATTGTTCCAAATATCGATTTTTAAATTGAGTCACCTCCATTGAATCTCTCTCTTATGTCTTATTTGTACTAGGGTTTTCAATGCATGTTTTATTTTGTTTATTTTATTGTTTAAAGTTTTAAAGTTAATTTCGTCATCGGGTAAGTTAAAGATTGAAGTTGCATGCTTTTCTATCATTTTAATTGTATTTTGAAAATCTTCTAAATTAATTATATGAATTGTTTTATTATATGATTCTATTATTTCTTCGTTATTTTTTTAATTATAATACAGAATACCTTGCCCCGGTTTCCAGTTTTTCAACATTAGTTACAGCATTGAATGGTTTTATTAATGTCAAGGTTATTATTATTATGATTAGTTTAATTAGCTGCAAATTTTTTAAAATACGTATGGGATGAAATTTTTATTATTATAATCTGAAATTTTCTTAGTAAGTTTTTTTATTCTATTTTTTTATATCTTGGTTGTTCTTTATACCTAACAACTGCAAGATTTTTTATTAAAATCTCGTCAGCGTTGGAAACTTTAAAAGCTTTCCTGTTTTCATTAAGTTTGTTAATAATATGTGTTTTTGTTTTTAAAAGTCTTTCTTTGATTTTTTGAAAATTTTGTTCTAAAAAGTTACAGTTAATAGAATTTATTGGTTCTACTTGCGTTATTGAGTGAATGATATTATACTTTCCGTATTAAAGTCAGGATCAGTAGTGTCCTAATGTGCTCAAGTACCATTGGTTCTTTCGATGTCAGAATAATTACCAGTATGGCTTCGCGGAGATGTAAAGTGGACTTCTATATTATCAACTCTACAAAAATCCTTTAAATTTTAGTTGGAAAATTCGTTATCAAATACGAATTTTTTTGGTTTACCGAAAGGAGAATTTTTTAACCTTAATGCTTGTACTATTGTAATACTATTCCTATCGTTAAATTTTAAAATTTATAGATATTTGGAAAATTTATCAATTGTGGTTAAAAATACCTCCTTTTTTAAAAGGTATTACCATGAATTATTTAATTTGGAGCAGATGGCGTTTCTGAGATGTAATACTTATATTTAATAGGGTTACGTCATATTTTGACAAATTACAAACATCATAATTGTTAATGTATTTATAGATAAAATCTTTTAAATTTGGAAAATAATATTGATCAATTTCATTATATAATAGAGGTATTTTTCCAAAATAGCTCTATGGTTTGTTCTACTATAAAGCTCTTTAATTCTATCTAATATCTATATCTAATATTCTATCTAATATTCTATCTAATATCTATCTAAGCTCTTTAATTCTGTTCTGTTAATTGCTCTTCAGTTCCGACATCTTCAGCTATTTTAGTGTATTTGACAAATTTAAAACTTTTATCATTACTAAATAGTTAAATTATTTTCTTTAGTAAAATTTCGAATTCATTGTCTTCTAATTCGGAATAAATGTCCTCTTCAATAAATACGTATTTTTAGAAATCGTCTTAAGATATCATTTAGATAATTTTCATTAGTTAAATTTTCTGTAGACATATAGATTTTCTTATATTTTTAGTATTTTATAATTAATTCGCCTAGTTTATTTTCTACCAGATGAATTTGATTTAAATATTTATTGACGATATTTTCAACAATTGGTATGTGGTCATCCAAATTTTCGATACTACTATGAATTGTAGCCAAATCGATCTGAACTTCAAAATTATTCTGATTAATTTCCAGAATATTAATTTCATTTTTATCAACGTTTATCCTACTTAAAAAGTCGGCTGCTTTATTGTCTTTACTCTTTACATATTCAATATCAAACTCATATTCATTGAGTTTGGCTCTCCATCTTTGAAGTTTACTATTGGGTTATTTTAACGAATTTAACCACACTAAAGGTTTGTGATCCGTTCTAATATTAAATTTAACTCAATAAAGGTAGAGCCTAAAATATTTTCTCGCCCATATGATAGATAAGAGTTCTTTTTCAATAGTGCTATACCTAACTTCATGCACTTTTAGTATTCCACATGCGTAAGACACTGGATGGCCATTTGAAATAAAACAGCTCCAACAGCATTTTGACTAGCGTCCGTAGTTAATGTAAATTTCTGGTTAAAATTCGGATATTTTAATATAGGAATTTTCACAATTATTTCTTTTAATTTTTGGAAAACCTCTATATATCTAAGATTATTTTGATAAATTTTATTATCTTTTTTTAAACATCGAGTAAGAGGTTGAGCTATTTTCGCATAAGCTTTAATAAATTTACGATAATAACCTGTTATTCCGAGAAAGCTTTTTATACCCTTTTATGTTGTTGAAAGTTTAAGGTTTTTATTACTTCTATTTTAGTTGGATTAGGTTTAATTCCGTCATCAATCAACAAATGATCTAAATATTCTCCGATTCGTTTGAAAAAGAAGGAACATTTATTTGTATTTTAAGATTATTTTCGCTTAATTTCTGGAAAATTGTATTTAAAGCATTTTCATGTTCCTGAAGTGAAGTACTGAAAATTAATATATCGTCAAGACATACAACACAGGAAACATTAATTAGATCTTTTAGGACATAATTCATCATGCGTTGGAATGTATCAGGAGCATTCTTTAATCAGGATCCGTTGGCATCCTGATAAACTCATAATGTCCTTGAGGAGTAGAAAAAGCTGTTTTTGCTCTATCCTTTTTATCAACTAGAATTTGATGGAATCTTTTCGCGAGATCTAATGTCGTAAAATATTGAACTAGATCCAATTTATCGAATAATGGCTCTGTGTTGGGTAGTGGGAATTTGTCATCGATAGTTATATCATTAAGCTTTCGACAATCAACGACAATTCTCCATTTCGTTTTACCGAATATATCAGTCTTTTTTGGGACTACGCAAATAAGTGAGTTATATGGAGAGTTACTTGATTTAATTATTTTTTGTTTCAACATTTCAGGAATTTGTCTTTTTACTTCTTCCAAATGCATTTTTGGGAGGCACATTTTTATAGGGATAAGAATTAATAAATTTGTTATTTTCCCCGTAATTTCAATAGATTGATTTTCTAAATCCATTTTTGCACCTACAGCATTAAAAACATTTTGACCTAAAATAGCTTGAAAGTGATTTTTATTAAAATTCAAAATTTTCCAGATAATTTCAGCATTATGATTAAATTCATCCGGTACATTATTAGTACTACATCATATGAAATTTGGTTGACATTTTTATAGGATTTTTGAATTAAATTTTTTTTATTTTTGGAAATAATTTATCATTAATGATTGAAACTGTAGACCCTGATTAGTATTATGATTATAATTATTATTATTAAGGTTCCTATAATTTTGAGATCTACTATTATTAAGTGCAAAATAGAGCTATTCGCCTTATTGGCGACCCCAGTGTTACCTCAACGCTCTCTCCACTTTGTCATCGTCGTACTGCTGGGTCATTGACACTCTTTTATAGATACCTTGTAGGGGTGAACACCTGTTCTAAAGAAATAAAACAATTGATGCCTCCACTCAAAGTTTTCCAATATGAAACGAGGAGTGCAACAGATGCCCACCCATACACTGTCGAACTGGCAAGATGGCGCAATACAGCATTCGGAAATTCGTTTGTCATGCGCAGGTCGCGTTTATGGAACCTTATGCCCGCACATGTGTTCCCAAAAGTTGGTAATTCATTTGTGTACGATATATCGAAATTCAAGAAGAACACTAACATATTTCTTCAAAATAACTATCCCAGTTTTTCCCTTCATCCTCCATAATCCCAATTTTCCTATATTCAAACACCCAAGTAATCCTTCCCCCAGCCTTTTCCCCAAAACCAAGCTGTACATTATATTATTATGTATTAAACGACCAATCCTATAGTTTGGTTTTGAAGGGGTGGTTTTGGTTGGTTAGAGTCCAACACTACTCAGAGGAGTCTCGTGCAGTTTCTTTGAGTGACTTTTGATGTTTTCCACCGTCCCTCGTAAAAAAAAAAAAATTCATTTTATATTTACTAAAATTTAAATTACTTCTACTATTACTATTGTGACTACTTGCCACCAAGTTTCGTTGCAATCGTCAAATTTACAAAATATACAATTTTTACAATTTTTCACTATAATCAATGCTTACATTGATTAGAGTTCAAACTGTCAAATTTACAAAATTATTAATATTAGGGAAAAAAGTAAGAATTTACTGTTTTTGTATGCACAAGCCAATTGTTTTTTCATGCATCTATTTACTTCTGTTGATGTTGGGTTGTTTGTTTTTTCGTTCACTAGAGGTGTTATTTTATATATTGTCGATGCTGCCTTTGCTTGCTTTTTTGTTAATGTTTTGTGTATTTTGTTTAATTTATTTTATTTTATTTTAATTCTGTTTTATTTTGTTTTTATTTTTGTACTTTTTTTTGCATATTGTTATTTTTCTTTCTATTTCTGTTTTTATTTTTAATTTGTGTATTTCATTTAGGTTTTTATTTTTTAATTTGTGTATTTTATTTTATATATTTTATTATGCATGTTTTTCTTTTTTTCGCTAGAGTTCTCTTTTATTTTTATTGTTTCTTTTTACGCTAGCGTACTTTTGTACTTGTTGTTTTTTGCTTCCATTTTCTTTTTATAACGTTGTGATGGAGGCCACGTATATTTTTAATTTGGACTTCGTTTTTTATAAAAACGCTGGATTGGGTGAGTGTATTTCTTTTTAAATTTTTGTTGATGGATTTTTTTTTTTTAGGAACGGTAACGCTGATTTGTCAGCAGGTGGACAGTGGGAAATACTGATTCTACATTAATTTATAATTTTTGGGCGTCTCGCTTCTGTTTTGTGAAGTTCTTGTTTTTCGGTTTTTTTTTTAAATCTTTTTGGAGGGTTTTTCTTTTTCTCTTTTTAGGTATTTTGCTGGGGAGGTCCTTATTTGCGGATGGTGGTGTATCGGATACCCTGCCCTTGGATTATGGCAGATGTTGTGACCCTGTAGGCATGTGGGGTTGTTCCCTATATGCTGCAGCTGTATTGGGATTTTTTTTTTCTGAATTTAATCAAGATGTTTTTAAGTTAATTTGGCTTGCACGAGCGGGCTTTGTTTGATTAGTTCATTTACTTCCCCTGGATTATTCTGTGTCTGCGTAAAGATTCTTTTTGCGCAGCTCAGATAAGTGTATATATAAATAAATTGGAAACCCCGGAGAAGGCCTGGTGGTTCCAGTTGAGTCTCCGGACGAGTCTGTTTGTTTTTTTCTTTTGCGTCATTGGTGGTTCCTATTGTCGGTTGAAACACTATTTAATATAGTATTTAAAGTCTAGTTATTTTTATTTATATTTTTTTGTAAGATATTTGTATTTTCTTGTACGTCGGTATTGATTTTAATTTGATTATTAGTATTTGTAATTAAATTATGATTGTTTTGTTGAAAATATTTCAAATGATTTTCAATTTCACTTTTGTCATCTGCATCCATTGTTCCAAATATCGATTTTTAAATTGAGTCACCTCCATTGAATCTCTCTTTTATGTCTTATTTGTACTAGGGTTTTCAATGCATGTTTTATTTTGTTTATTTTATTATTTAAAGTTTTAAGGTTAATTTCGTCATCGGGTAAGTTAAAGATTGAAGTTGCATGCTTTTCTATCATTTTAATTGTAGTTTGAAAATCTTCTAAATTAATTATATGAATTGTTTTATTATATGATTCTATTATTTCTTCGTTATTTTTTTAATTGTAATACAGAATACCTTGCCCCGGTTTCCAGTTTTTCAACATTAGTTACAGCATTAAATGGTTTTATTAATGTCAAGGTTATTATTATTATGATTAGTTTAATTAGCTGCAATTGTTTTAAAATACGTATGGGATAAAATTTTTATTATTATAATCTGAAATTTTCTTAGTAAGTTTTTTTCTTCTATTTTTTTTATATCTTGGTTGTTCTTTATACCTAACAACTGCAAGATTTTTTATTAAAATCTCGTCAGCATTGGAAACTTTAAAAGCTTTCCTGTTTTCATTAAGTTTGTTAATAATATGTGTTTTTGTTTTTAAAAGTCTTTCTTTGATTTTTTGAAAATTTTGTTCTAAAATGTTACAGTTAATAGAATTTATTGGCTCTACTTGCGTTATTGAGTGAATGATATTATACTTTCCGTATCAAAGTCAGGTTCAGTAGTGTCCATATGTGCTCAAGTACCATTGGCTCTTTCGATGTCAGAGTTACCAGTATGGCTTCGCGGAGATGTAAAGTGGACTTCTATATTATCAACTCTACAAAAATCCTTTAAATTTAAGTTGGAAAATTCGTTATCAAATACGAATTTTTTTGGTTTACCGAAAGGAGAATTTTTTAACCTTAATGCTTGTACTATTGTAATACTATTCCTATCGTTAAATTTTAAAATTTATAGATGTTTGGAAAATTTATCAATTGTGGTTAAAAATACCTCCTTTTTTAAAAGGTATTACTATGAATTATTTAATTTGGAGCAGATGGCGTTTCTGAAATGTAATATTTATATTTAATAGGGTTACGTCATATTTTGACAAATTACAAACATCATAATTGTTAATGTATTTATAGATAAAATCTTTTAAATTTGGAAAATAATATTGATCAATTTCATTATATAATAGAGGTATTTTACCAAAATCGCTCTATGGTTTGTTCTACTATGAAGCTCTTTAATTCTATCTAATATCTATATCTAATATTCTATTTAATATCTATCTAAGCTCTTTAATTCTGTTCTATTAATTGCTCTTCAGTTCCGACATCTTCAGCTATTTTAGTGTATTTAACAAATTTAAAACTTTTATCATTACTAAATAGTTAAATTATTTTCTTTAGTAAAATTTCGAATTCATTGTCTTCTAATTCGGAATAAATGCCCTCTTCAATAAATACCTATTTTTAGAAATCGTCTTAAGATATCATTTAGATAATTTTCATTATTTAAATTTTCTGTAAATATATAGATTTTCTCATATTTTTAGTATTTTATAATTAATTCGCCTAGTTTATTTTCTACCAGATGGATTTGATTTAAATATTTATTGACGATATTTTCAACAATTGGAATGTGGTCATCCAAATTTTCGATACTACTATGAATTGTAGCCAAATCGATCTGAACTTCAAAATTATTCTGATTAATTTCCAGAATATTAATTTCATTTTTATCAACGTTTATCCTACTTAAAAAGTCGGCTGCTTTATTGTCTTTACTCTTTACATATTCAATATCAAACTCATATTCATTGAGTTTTGCTCTCCATCTTTGAAGTTTACTATTGGGTTATTTTAACGAATTTAACCACACTAAAGGTTTGTGATCCGTTCTAATATTAAATTTAACTCAATAAAGGTAGAGCCTAAAATATTTTCTCGCCCATATGATAGATAAGAGTTCTTTTTCAATAGTGCTATACCTAACTTCATGCACTTTTAGTATTCCACATGCGTAAGACACTGGATGGCCATTTGAAATAAAACAGCTCCAACAGCATTTTGACTAGCGTCTGTAGTTAATGTAAATTTCTGGTTAAAATTCGGATATTTTAATATAGGAATTTTCACAATTATTTCTTTTAATTTTTGGAAAACCTCTATGTATCTAAGATTATTTTGATCAATTTTATTATCTTTTTTTAAACATCGAGTAAGAGGTTGAGCTATTTTCGCATAAGCTTTAATAAATTTACGATAATAACCTGTTATTCCGAGAAAGCTTTTTATACCCTTTTATGTTGTTGAAAGTTTAAGGTTTTTATTACTTCTATTTTAGTTGGATTAGGTTTAATTCCGTCATCAATCAACAAATGATCTAAATATTCTCCGATTCGTTTGAAAAAGAAGGAACATTTATTTGCATTTTAAGATTATTTTCGCTTAATTTCTGAAAAATTGTATTTAAAGCATTTTCATGTTCCTGAAGTGAAGTACTGAAAATTAATATATCGTCAAGACATACAACACAGCAAACATTAATTAGATCTTTTAGGACATAATTCATCATGCGTTGGAATGTATCAGGAGCATTCTTTAATCAGGATCCGTTGGCATCCTGATAAACTCATAATGTTCTTGAGGAGTAGAGAAATCTGTTTTTGCTCTATGCTTTTTATCAACTAGAATTTGATGGAATCTTTTCGCGAGATCTAATGTCGTAAAATATTGAACTAGGTCCAATTTATCGAATAATGGCTCTGTGTTCAGTAGTGGGAATTTGTCATCGATAGTTATATCGTTAAGCTTTCGATAATCAACGACAATTCTCCATTTCGTTTTACAGAATATATCAGTCTTTTTTGGGACTACGCAAATAAGTGAGTTATATGGAGAGTTACTTGATTTAATTATTTTTTGTTTCAACATTTCAGGAATTTGTCTTTTTACTTCTTCCAAATGCATTTTTGGGAGGCACATTTTTATAGGGATAAGAATTAATAAATTTGTTATTTTCCCCGTAATTTCAATAGATTGATTTTCTAAATCCATTTTTGCACCTACAGCATTAAAAACATTTTGACCTAAAATAGCTTGAAAGTGATTTTTATTAAAATTCAAAATTTTCCAGATAATTTCAGCATTATGATTAAATTCATCCGGTACATTATTAGTACTACATCATATGAAATTTGATTGACATTTTTATAGGATTTTTGAATTAAATTTTTTTTATTTTTGGAAATAATTTATCATTAATGATTGAAACTGTAGACCCTGATTAGTATTATGATTATAATTATTATTATTAAGGTCCCTATAATTTTGAGATCTACTATTATTATTGCTCTTAATGTTAGAATTAAAATTGGTATTTTCATAATTAGAATTAATATTGTTACGGTTAATATTTTTTTTTTGTATCAGACATTTGCTTAAACCAAGAATCAGTTATGTTGTTCATTCAGTGAACTATCATAATTAACTGGAAAAGTCATCATTTACAAGGGTTAGTATGTTAGTACTAATAGTTAGTAAATGATGATTAGATATTAAAAAAACTTAATACTTAAATTGGTCATTACCACTGTTAGTAACTAATTTTTAATGGAAATTTATTTAAGAACTTTTGCAAAAAACTTTTTCGTTATTTAATACATTAAATTCAGTTGGTTTATCTACATCAACTTAAATTTTAAATTTAATTTATCTAAAATATTTGATAGATCAGTAGAAAATTTACTTACATTATTTAATTTGATGGAATCAAGCATTTCTTTCAATCTTAGATGACACTCCGTAACGCCAGTCGCCAAATGATTTCACTAGTTGAGCTTTGACATCTTTCCATGTTCCATTCTCGATGCGACAGATTGGAACAGCTACTGGTCCCTGCATCTTGATTAATAAGATGTTAAATGGATACGACTTCAATGTTGCGTCTTGTATTAAATTAGTGATGGTTTCCACTTCTTATATGAAGTGTGTTAGTTCAAAGGTATCACTTACGTTGAATATTGGTACTGCACTTGCTTCGGTGATTAGATCTTTTCTAATCTAAAATGTAATCAATTTTGCAATATTGTTGAGTACCATGTTGAAATTATCGCGGATTATAATTAACTCCTGAATGTAGTTAATGTTGTTTCAAACCTTTATAGCTAGTAATTTTGTAATTTTCCGTTTAAAATACGGATTAAATCTTTTCATAAATAAATATTTTATTTTTCTTCTGTCAATTAATCCTTGATAGGAAACCAAACACCCCAAATATTATATAGTTGCCATTTAAAGTTCACTTTAAATACAGTTTTGTTAGCACAATTTTATTGATATATCTATTGTTTGTTGGTTGGTTGGTTTACGTGGCTGGTCCTGTCCACCGTGACAAGACCACAATTAGCACGTTCGCACCATTTTATTACCACTTCCGTGACCACAAGGCTTATGTTTAGGCTATAACGGATTTAATTTCAGATCCATTTCGCGGCATTCAGGAAGCTTACCATTTCTGCAGATTGCTTAGACGCTAGATCGCTAAGATCTTTAAATTAAATCACGGCTACCCAGAGCTGCTCTTCTGGCCCTGGCCAGCGCTGGGCATTTACACGTGAAGTGTATAATGGTTTTTTTCTCATTCTGTTCACCTTTATGTGTTCTGTTCTTTCTCATTCTGCGGCATGATGTGTTGAATGGAATACCTAATCTGGCCGCATGTTCGCCAATTGGCCAGTGCCCCGTGAACACACCTATTGGTCTGGTTACGTCCCACAGAGATACCTTCAATAGGTTGTCCGTTCTTTTGTTGTCGTACGTCGGCCATCTTTTCTTGATCGTACGGCATGAGGTTAATTCTTTTCACCTTCTTTTCGCTAGGGATAAAAAGTGTAGAAAAGTATCCCTTTTAACGCTATTTAGTGGTGGATCTAACCGTTCTTCCAGTGAAGCATTCAGATTGGAGCCCCTCCTTGCTAATTCATCAGCATGTTCATTCCTTGTGATGTTCCTAGGTCCCGGAACCCACAGTAATGTAACATTGTGTTGATAGCTTATATTCTTAAGCTCGTCAGAGCATTTTCTGACAAACTTGGATGTTATTATCGCAGAGTTAAGCGCCACGATTGCTGCTTGGCTATCAGTGACAATGGCAATGCTTCCCCGCAGAGAAGTATTGCTCCTAAGTATTTGGCATGCTCTCCAGATTCCTAGCATTTCAGTTTGAAATACACTGGATTTATTGGGAAGTCTGCAAGCATGTTCTATTTTGAGTTTTTCTGAATAGACACCAGCACCGACACCGCAGTCAATTTTTGACCCAGTGAAAAGTGTGATGTCTACTTCACCCAAAGGGTTTCCTTGTCTTCATTCTCTTCTTGATGGAATCTTTACTTTGAAATTCTTAACAATTTCCGAACTTGGAATAGTGGAGTCTGTGGAATGTGGCAGATCCCAAGCTGTAGAGCTTAGAATACTGCTATGTCCATAAAGTTTTGTGCGCCAGTGCCCATTTTCTCTGAGTCTGGCCGCACTACAACAGACTACAAATTTTATATGGAGATAAATGGGGAGGAGATAAAGAAGTGCATCTGGTGCATTACTTGGTGTCGATGTCAACGCACCCGTAATGCTTATACATCCACCTCTCTGTACCTTATCAAGTTTGGGTCGCATATACTCCTTCTCTAGCTTTGGCCACCAGACTAATGATCCATAGGTAAGAATGGGGCGTACTATAGCTGTGTACATCCATAAAGCCATTCTTGGCTTCAATCCCGTTAACTTTTTCCTACAAAAATACAGGGTTACACAGGCCTTTTTGGCTCATTCTTCACTATTATGTCTCCACTTCAGTTTCATATCAAGTACCACTCCTAGGTATTTGACACTGGCAGCTAAATTCATATATACACCATCCAATCTAGGCTTGGTGAATTCCGATATGTTTGTTCTCTTTGTGAATAGCATTAGATCAGTTTTGTCCGGATTGACGCAGAGGCCACTTCAGTGTCTACCCATTTTCCACATCTGGAAAATGGGTAGACACTAAAAGATCTAGGGTTTCAGCGGCTGAATCAGTCCAATTCCCTTCCACAGTTCTCAGAAAGAAAGAATTGGAGTGTTCTCTAGATAAAACTCTGCTAGTCTGGCTGAGTCTCTAGTACTTTCAATTGATTCACAATAATTCTTTCATGATTGGGTTTTATCCAATCGGATTGCTCTCTTATATTCCGTAAGTTGGTCCTTATAGAGTTGCTATTTATTCTGCCTGTAGCAGATATTGTAGGCGTCCCTAGTCTCCTTTCTTAGGTTACTTAAGTTCTCATTCCACCAGACCGGATATGTCTTTTTGCTTCGCTTAATAGGACATGCCACTTTTAATGAGACCTCCATGGCCCTTGTAAACATGTGAGTTCTCTTTTCTAACTCGTTTTCAGTTGCGATATCTGAGTTAGCTATCACCAAAAGTTTTCTTCTAGCTACTTTTCTGAATTTTCTCCAGTCGGTAGCCCTGGGGTTTCTGTAGGGCTTAGGATTTTCAGGCTTAATATTGATGTTGTATTCAAAATGCTAAAAATACTACCAATTAGAAACCTCTTTTTTTACAAAACTCTGAAAATCTTTTATATGCGATCGGGGAATATGGTCTTAAGGCGTTCGTATAGATATAATCTGAGAATCAATAATAGAAGTCTGGTTTCTGTTCCTCTTTTTAATAGACATCACTACTGTCCATTCTTTATCATCACAGCATCTAAACTCTTTAATAAATTACTTTCTAATATAAAAAATTCAAACTCACTATCAAAATTTCTCAAACTGACTAAGGAGTGGGTTTTAAATATTAATTCTGCAAATGCTGATGAGCTTTTAAATACATTAGTTTGAAATTTTACATAAATCTTTAAAATTGTTATTTTTGTTATGGTCGGATTTTTTTTTATTTGATTTTTATTTTTTGTAACCACATACATAATTTTATTAAATGGATTCTAATTTTAAACTATTCAATACTTGCTTTTTAGCAATAGAATAGGTTTTCTATAGCAATAGAATAGCAAAAAAAACAAAAAAAAAATTGTTACTTTTACTTAAATTTAATTAAATTTAATTTAGTTATATTGAAAACATATTTTGAATTTGTAATATATAAATATGAATAAATGAATTGAATAAAAATAAAAAATAATGTTGAAGAGAATCCAATTGTGGTCCGAAAAAGACCTTTTCTCGGATACTCTCCATTTCTCTATATTTAGGGTTTCGTAATATCTAACTAATACATGTAATATCTAACTTATATTTTTTATTTTTAAAAGAAAAAATTTATTTATTTAAACAACGATTTGAGGCAAGAAGAACAACTTCTACAGAATGTTAACTTATAACTAAATTTTAAAACTAAAAATATTTGAGGAATCAAACAATTTAACAATATTGCAAAAATAGATTATCGGCAATTTTAAATATGTTGGTTTTTAAAATTTAGTGACTTATAATTTGACACTTGTTTTAATAAAGAAAGTATTACAAAGAAAGAGACCTTTTTCTAGGTCAATTTATTTATTACATATAAGAATTTATTAAAAGAAGAAAAACAAAATTACGAACAACAATAATTTTGCTTATCAGTAAAATTATTATTTTTTCCACTTGAAAATTTAAATTTTAGTTATTACGAAATTAGGTTGTTTGAAAACAACTAAATTTTAAAGAAAAGAAAATGTTTATAATAAATTAAATTTGAAAGAAATATTTTATTTAATTTAGCATTTCGTTTCATGAGATAAATAATTTCTTAGAGTTTCGTTAATAATAGGATAAATAATAGGACAGATAACTTGTCCTCCGGGTATTTCTTTTTAAATTTATAAAAGGAATCCATAATTCTCATAGCCTTCGCAATTTCATTCATTCATTCACGTTTATTTTTATTTTTAAAAGGAGCTTGTTTTGTATTTCTTACCTACAGATAATCATCAGATCAGATAACTCACCTACTAAATTTTCAAAGTCAGGCAAACTACTATGTCTATTCCAAATTTCATCACTTTCTATATATTTGGAATCACTTCATCATCACTTAAGTAAGTAATGTCACTTCATGTTTTTGTGAATTATCCTTTTAAGCACATTTTGAAAAATTTGCTATTAGGTTCGCTCTGTCCCACCGTCTGTTAAAACTTATATACTGTTTAACAACGCGCAATGAAATATTAACTATGTGTCTTAAAAGAGTAATGTTGTAGAACAACTTTTTTATGTACCCTCACCGTTGGAGATCCTACAGCACTGACGGCTCTTCAAATTTTGAAAAAACTTCTTTTTAAATGCGTACATTTCAGGTTCTGTTTAACATATTTTCAATATAAAAAATACATGATTGTTTTTTACCTTTATAAATCAACCAGAATTTTTTTATACTTAGTTTTTCTAATTATGTTTCCAAATTGATTGGCTAAAAATATGTGTAAAAATTTTGTATGGATAAGAATATAAGGTTTTCTGTTTTTTAAATATGTATGTACTCATTTTTGATTAAATGCTGTACAGAAATGTGAATATGTTTTCTAATTTAATTGATTAAGTTTATAGTATTTTGAAATATACGGATATTATACATACTATATGTACATATTTCAATGATATTTTATGGCAACATTTTATACACATGCATCTTATATAGCTAGACCACATGTAAAGACCACATGTAAGTAATGCATTTCTGAATGATGGCATGATGATTGTCTAATGTAGGAGATTGTTTCTGTTTTTTAATAACGGCAGAAAATCCTTTTATTTTTGGATAATTGTTAAATTAATATATAATATGTACGTACATTTGTATTTACAAACGTAATTAATAAATAAAAAATAGCAAATTAAAAAAAATTAAAAAAATACAATTCATTAAAACAAAATTAAAATAAATATTCAATTCTTCAAAGGGATCACTATCATTTAAAATTTCATTCATCAAACAAAAAATTACATATGTATATTTTTATAAGCAAAAATACAACAGAATTTAGTTTTTCCAATATCTAGCAATAAAGCTTTTTTTTTCTAACCAGAAAAAAGTTCGGCAACAATGCAAATCTATTTGATCAATTTTAGTATTTAAATATAAATATCTTATTTTCTATATTGAATATAAAATTGAGTTTCATAAAATTTTTTACGTTTAGAATTAGAATATTATATTAAGATTTCCAAATATGTATTACATAAGTATTACAAATATGGGGCTTCTGGCACAGCTTTTTGGGAGTTTTGAGTAATGTAGGTAAAGCCAATACGTATAGTAGAGGCACAAACCAAATGAAAGTAAAGATTTAAGTTTCAAGAGTTAATTTTTAATTTGAAATTTAAAAAAGCTTACGGTTTAGGTGTAATATAATTGAATATATGAAAGTTTAATATGTAGAAAACTTTTTATAATTAAGCTAAATATATAAAAATTTAATATGTAGAAAACTTTTCGTTGATATCAGTTATGTTTTAAAAAAGAGTTTGAAAACTTTAAGGGATATTATATATTAAACTAAATAATATATGAAAGTTTAATATGAGGAAAACTTTTGCGTCGAGATCAGTTATGCCTAAAATAAAGTTTAAAAATTTTCCGTTTAAATTCAATTTTAAAAAGTATAACAAAGTTGCATTATAATTGTTTTGCTGATCAACAACTTTTATATTTAATTTTTATTGTTATTACTTTATATTGAATATGATAACTTTTAACATTTAATAGTTTTTATTATTTATTAAGTAAAACAAGGTAGAATGTAAACCAACGGTTTTTAAAAGCGCACATTTCCAAACTCAGTAGAAACTGCTTAGAATTTTGACTTGCACAAAAATTTGAAAATTTCATGTAATACGAAAAAACGTGAAAATAGGACATTTTCGAAATTTTGAGGGGCCGTAAGTCCGGAATCCCATATAACTAAGAAAAGCCATTAACACGCGTAAAAATATATTATTGAACCTTTAATTTTCATGCCCCGCTGAAGAAAAATTTTTACAGATGCCTAAGTTACAGATGTCTAAAAATAGCAAATTTTCAATATTTGAGGCGTAATAACTCTTAAAGAGGGGGTGCTACCAAAAAATGTTCTGAGGAAACTTATCCTAATTCTAAAAGTTCTTTCTTATCTAAAAATTTCAGGTTTCTATCTAAAGGCGTGCCGGAGTTATGAAAAAAGAAATTTCATGCAAAATATGGTTTTCACATAACGGTAAATTTAAATAGTAAATAACAAAATATTACATAATTTTGATATTGTTTTATATAGATAATAAAATTTTCGTTCTTCTGGCGGTTTTACATTGCAAAACTATTACGCAAGGCGTGAGATATATACATCTGAAAATGGGACTTTTTCGCAATTTTGAAGAGCTGCAACTTTGGAACCCTTTACAACTAAAACAAGCCTTTAACACACATTAAAATATATTACTGTAGCTTTAAATTTTATATCTTGCAGAAGTAAAATGTATACAGGTGTCTAAGTTACAGGTGTTTAAAAATAGCAAATTATCAATTTTTAAGCCCTCATATCTCATAAACAGGGGGTGGTCCGAAAAAATTTTCTGAGGAAACTTATACTAATTCTAAAAGTTCTTTCTTGCCTCAAAATTTTAAGCTTCTATCTAGAAGCGTGCCGGAGTTATGAAAGTAGAAAAATCATGCAAAATTTAGTTTTCACATAACGGTAAATTTAAATACTGCATTTAAAAAAATTGTATAATTTTCATATTAATTTACAAAGATAAAAGAAATACCTGTCGAATGACGTTTTCAGATTGAAAAAATTTTAAGCAGAACATAAGATATATGCATTTAAAAATAGGGCTTTTTCAAAGTTTGAGGGGGTGTAGCTCCGTAATGGGAGGGGCTACATGAAAAAGTTGTTCCACAAAATTATTTTTTTTATGAGACCTACCCATGGTTAAAATTTTTTTTCTCTATCTTTAACGGTGTAGAAGTTTTGTAAACAGACGGACGGACGGACGGACTGATAGAGTGAAACTAATAAGCACATTTTTTCAAAATTTTTTTGGAAATGTGCTAAAAATCTGAAAATTGAAACTTTGTTATTAATTTATATTTTTTTAAAGTTTAAAAATTTTACGTTTAAATGCAATTTTAAAAAGTATAACAAAATCAGCAAAATAATATAATTTTTTTGCTGGTCAACAACTTTTATATTTAATTTTTATTGTTATTAAATTAAAATTTTGTTACTAACTTATATTGAATATGATGACTTTTAACATTTCATAATTTTTATTATTTATTAATTAAAAAAATCTGTAATTAATTTTGAAACAAAAAAAAAATATTATATTATCACTATAAATACTGTTTCATTTTAAAAAAATCTTTAATTAAATTTTTATATGCAAGATAACAATGTCAATAATTAAAAGATTTATTGGAATATCAAAAACAGGTCTTTCTAATTTTAAAAAGTTAGAAGACCTGGAGATAATTAAACCAGCTACAAAATAAAGGGTTTCAAATTTGACCACAAAGGGAAATTTGGAAAAACCCTTCTGGTAAAAATAATTTTTAATGGAGAAGGCGTATTTTTACCCAAACAGTTTGCAAATCCGATAGAAAACAAAAAGGATGTTGAGGAACTTCACCAGTTTGGGGCGTTAAAATACAACGGAAGAGATGAGGAGAAATCAAACATTGCAATTTTTGATTTTATTCTTAAAAACGATATGAATGAGGAGGAAGGTGATGATGATGATGATGATGATGATTACGATGATTATGATGAAGATTACGGAAATATAATCACCGATAGTGACAATAGTGAAGATGAAAAAAAAAAAAAAAGAGAATAATTAAAAAGAAAAGAAAATTTCTCTAAAATTTTAAAAAATAAAAAAATTAAAATGTGAATTTAATAAAAATATTTGTTTTATTTTTTCATAATTATAATGTTTTAATTTTTTTATAGGTTTATCTTTTTCAGCTTTGTTTTTTTTTAGAGGTAAAAAGAAAATCTTCTAAATATTTTTTCTAGAAAATTTTTTTACATTATAAATTTTACATTTAAATTTTATTACTTAATATTTTTGTTTTTAGTTTTTGTATATTTTGGTTTATTTTCTTTTTTTTTCGAATTTTTATTTTGTGTAATTTTTATTTTTCCATCGTATATTAATTTAATAATAATTATTGGTTTTTTTATTTTTTAGTTATTTCTCAAATATTTTTTTTACATCTTTATTTTTTTGTTTTTTTTTTTTTTTATAATTATGATTATGTTAATAATAGGTAAGTTATAATTAATTATTAATACATAGTTTACTTATAACACAGACAATCAATAAAATTGGATGTTATTAATATTAAATGTTTTTTTTTAATTTTTCTTTTTTGTTTTGTTTTTTTATTTATAATTTTGTTGTTTTTGTTTTTTTCCTTAATTAATTGTTGTTTTATTAAATAATTTTTATTTATTAAATTAAGCTACATATATATATATATAATATGATTTAATTTACTAAAAAACTTCTATAATATGAATTAAATTAAATAATATGTAGATATATATTTTTTTGTTTATATATCTAAAAAAAATTGTAATATATATATATATAATGTGGTAGGTATTAATTATTTGATAATTAATTTAAAATTTATGTATGTTTTTGCTTTGTTTGTTACATAAAGAAACTATACTATATAGAGTAATAATCCCGAACAAAATTTGTTAGCTAATTCTGTACAAAATGAAGTACCCCGAAAATCTGCATATCATTAAAATGTTTACAGAAATATATATTGCTATACAGAATTCTCAAATCTAATTCAGAAATTATA
Organism: Poecilobothrus nobilitatus; assembly: GCA_947095535.1. Classification (NCBI taxonomy): domain Eukaryota; kingdom Metazoa; phylum Arthropoda; class Insecta; order Diptera; family Dolichopodidae; genus Poecilobothrus; species Poecilobothrus nobilitatus. Next base: position 143,394,415 of record OX352772.1, read on the forward strand.
TGTACCTACATAAAGTATTTCTACAGCTTTTAAAAAAATATTATTGATATTGTTATATGATCAGAATTCTATTTTTTTAATGTAATTTTTACAGATGTGTGAGTGACTTTAAGAATTTGAATAGAAACATGTTAATATGTGCATATGATTGTTTTTTATTTGAATGGGTGCTGTATTTATACAATATATATTATGTACGATGAGGAAATTATGTATATTAACATTTAAGTATAGAGCGGTAGTTCATCTTTTGTTATTGTTTTTGTTGATATTTTATTTTTTATCTACATATTGAAATAATTCTTCTCATTATCTTTTCTTATTGATTTTTAAGCATGTATAAAAATAAAATAAAAGAATAGGTACTTACTTAATTATAATATTTTGTATAGTAATAGACTTGTGAGAATTGTTAAATGTTTAGGCGACAGACAAACTAGTTATAATTTTATTTGTTTTACAAAATTAAAAATAAACTTAATATAAATACGGCTTTTAATTATTTTGAAAGAAAATTCGTTACTTAAATTGAGTTTAATTTTTTATTCGAATAAACATGAAACTAAAATGTATATACATACATACATTTGTGCAATTTAATAAAATTTCTAATGTTTTTTTAAAAAGCTAATTCAGTAAAAAAAAATATTATTTTTAAAATTCGGTTAAAAGAATAAAATTCAAGTGGAATTAAATGAAAATTACATTGATAATTAACAAAAAAATTAAAATATTTATAATTGTTTACATCATTTTGTAAGACAAATAATATTAGGTAAGACAAGAGCCAACAATATCATGAAGACTTTTCAAATGTAGTTTAATCTTTTCTGCGAATATCTAGATACACTCTTTTTGCTTATGCATATTCAATCACAATTAAAATATTCATAAGTAATAATAAAAGCTAAAACAATTTGACAAAAAAAGTTTGTTCTTAAGAAAGAAAAGAATAAAATTCAGTTTAGAAAGGAAAAAGCCAACTGGAAAATTTTATTACATATTATAAGTACTAAAATATTAGATTTGATTAATTTTCCAATTGGCATAAAAAACCCTCTTTTTATTAAATAAAATAAGAAAATAATAAAAATTCATAATTCAAAAATACATAGGTATACATACATTCTTTAAAAAATAAATAAAACAAAAGAAGTATTTATAAAAACATAATAAAATATAACAATGTAATTAAAAACATGATAAAAAAAATATAATGTGATAAAATTAATTTCAAACTTAAAATAATAATCTCATTTTATTGCACCATAATTAGTTTCAGTTGAACAATAATGTCCATGAAAAAAAAGAAAATATTAATTCAATATATTCAAAAATTGAAGCAAAAAAAAGTTTATGAAAATATTTTATTACTAAAAAGTTACAAACATAGTGAAACAAAATTTTTTTATAGGGAAATATAATTAATTCTGGATAATCAAGAAAAAACTAATAGTAATAATACAAAATTGAAAATTATTAAAAGTAATTCTAATGGAATCAAAAACGACTCATTGCATCAACGAAATGAAACAGATTACATTAAAACAGAAAATAAAAACAATAGTACCATTGACATTAAAGTTAGTGATAATTGCATACTTACTTCTTTGCAATCTAAATCGTTAAACTGTTCTCAAAATAATAATAGCTTTATTGATCCAATGGCTCCACCAAACGTTAAAATGACAAGAAAAGCGATCGCAGACGGGGATAGCATATATATACTCTCCCGATTAAGAGATAGCAGGATTTATAATAATGTAAGGATGTATCTATCATACTTTCACGATGAAGGTGATGTGTGTATTGAAGGTATTACAAAAACAAACATCAAAGTACTTATTGTTCAAGAAGGGTTTCCAACGTATTACGAAGAATTTAGTAGAATATATTATAGAAATCATGAAAGTAGAAGTATTCCCCAAGAAGATGTTAAAAAAGATCTGAAAATGCATAGATGTCATATTGACAACAAACACAGAGAGAATCTTCAATGACAAAGAGAAACTTGGCGTAATTATATGATAGGTATTCCATAATGATAGACCCAAATGAAAACAATATAGGTGAACTCAACATTCTGTATTTGAACATCTGCAGCATAAGAAATAAATTGTTCGAACTTGAGATACTTATAAACAAATGTGAACCAGTTGATATAGTAATAGTTACAGAAGTATGGTTATATGATAGTGAGATTGGAATCTTTAACTTACCTAAATTTAAAGCAGTATATAACTGTAGGAATAAAAATAGAGGAGGTGGAACAGTAATTTTTATAAAAAATAATATTAATTTTAATGAAATAGTTATAAGAAAAATACAATTTTACAATTGTTGAAATTCAAGACATTCGGCCAAAAATTAAAATAGGTACGTTTTATAAAGCCCCAAATGAGAACAGTACGCAATTTATAGAACATATGGAAAAAAAATTGGAAAAACAATCAAACTGCATCTTGTTTGCTGATAATAATATCAATCTTTTTAACAGATCCAATTCACTAATTATCAACATCTGGGTATAAAATTGTAAACAAAATTCACAGCACAAGAGATTCCGCTAATTCAAAAACCCTAATAGATCATATTTTGTCAAACTTAAGTGATAAATATAATATAAATTATAAAATTAAAGAAAACAGTCTTTCTGATCATAAAGTATCAATAACTAAAATAAAAACTATCTATATTAAAAAGAAAGAAATGAAAACACAAATTATAAATAAAACCGATTATCAAAAATTTTATAACTTAGTACAAATCCAAGAACAATATAATAACTTAACAGATATTGATACATTGATTAAAATAATCTAGGATGCGAAAGAGGCCAGTACGAAGAAAATTTTATTAATAACTAGAAACAATAATTGGATAACGTCTAATATACTCAAAAAGATGAAAACAAGGCGCTCCTTATATGATGCTCATAAAAAAGATCTAAATAATAATGCAAAAAAAGACAGGTATGTGAAATGTAAAAAGGAAGTGACTAAAATAATAAAAGAAGCCAAGCAAAATCACATTAATAGCAGTATTGAAAAGGCGGGAAACGATTCGAGAAAATTATCTCACAATATATTTAAAAACAGTGAAGATACAATGAAGATAAATATTTGTAATATAATCCAAGAAAATGGGGAAATTACAGAAACTGATAGAGAAAATGCTAATGCTATGAATAATTTTTTTGGAGAAATAGGAACACATATAGCGAATGGAATTAATAAGTCGAACAAATCGGATGATCGATGTGAAAATAGTATCAACCCAAAAACCATTTATTTAAGTCCAGTGGATGAAAATGAAACTTTCAATATTATCAAAAACTTAAACTGCAATGCTACTGCGGGTTTAGATAATATAACAGTTAAAGATCTACAGATACCAGCGGAAATTCTAAAACAACCCATCACGCATATGATTAATAAATCCTTTGAAGAGGGAAAAATTTCTACATGCTTAAAGAAAGCGTTTATTATTCCTATCCATAAAAATGGCTCAAAATCTTTATGTGGCAATTATAGACAAATTTCTATTTTCAATTCAACTTCGACAATATATGAAAAAGCTATAAATAGAAGAATCGGAGAGTTTATAAAAGATTCGATCGGATTTGATCCCAATCAATATGGATTTTTAGAAAGTATTGGTACTGAATCAGCAATTTCGGCAACATTAGAACAAATATACGATGCAATAGATGAAGGAATGTATGTAGCTGCTATATTTGTAGACTTAACTAAAGCATTTGATGTTGTTAGTCACGCAAAGCTCCTCCACATTTTGAATAACTTAGGAATAAGAGGTTTGCGTAACTCTTTAATAAAAGATTACTTAATTAATAGAACACATTGTGTTAAAATTAATAATACAATTAGTGAAGAGCTAATATTACAGCGAGGGGTTCCACAAGGATCACTACTTGGGCCTTTATTATATCTTTTATACATAATGGATTTTCCAAACAGTAAATTGACCTCACAATATAATATTTATGCGGACGATACAAATCTTATAGCCAAAGCAAGAACCTTAAGTGAGCTTAAAAACATAATAAATAATAATATGAGGATTTTTTCTGACTGGTTGGATGAGAAAGAACTTTGCCTGAATGCTAAGAAGACAAATTATATAGTATTTAAAACTCCAAAAAAAAGCTACCATGAAATTGATATCAAAGTAAAAAACAGCATAGTACAAAGAGTTAGTAATATAAAGTATCTGGGAATCATCATCGATGAAAAACTTAAATGGGACGATCACATAAACCATATAAAAAAAATGTATTGTTCCAATTTCTATTGCAATAAATAGGGCTGGTTGTTTGCCGGAAAAAGCAGCAAAACTTGTCTACAATGGTCATATATTATCTAAAATTAGATATAATATTTGTAGCTGGAGTCACTGCTCAAAACTTAGCTGCAAGACTAAAACTTCTGAACTCTATGAAAAAACTAATTAAATGGATATAAATCAATTGATTTACTTTGAGATGTGCAAACACATTTATAAAATTGAAATACATAGCTAAAATATGTAAAAATTGAAATACATAAAATGAGATACATAGTTACCAAACCAGAAAAGGAGAAATATCATAGTACCGAAATCAAACACAACCATAAAACTTAAAAGTCTAAAATGCAATGCAATAAAATTATACAATTCTCTGCCAAATGAAATTAAAAGTAGCCAAAATATAGACATTTTTAAAAATAAACTTAAAAAAATTTTAAAGGAACTTTGAACAATTTAGAATTATTAAATAATTATTATTTTTGTTTTTTTTTAACATATTTCATTTTTAAATTTCAATAGTAACTTTTATATATTGTAATATATTTAGCAATGTGATATAATTTTAATTTCTTATACATAATTTATATTGTAAATTATCTGAAATTAAATAAACACTATTAAAAAAAAAAAATCTGAAAATATAACACCTAATTCAGTTAAATTTTTTCTATTGAAACCTACATTTAAATATTTAATTGGTATCCACCTATTTAATGAGGAAAGATGAGGTAAATTAAATTCTATGCCATTTCTTAAAAATTTATATCCTTTTGGTGAACTAAAATAAATATTTAAAGCTACCATTTTTTCATTTTCCGACCAGTTTCTAGTATTTTTAAAATTCATTTTTGCATTCTTGCTTAAATGAGGTTGTTCCTCAATTGAACTAATAAAACTATCCTGCTTTTTTTCTGAAATGACTCATACTTATTTTCAAAGATCTAACTTCAGTCAAAATTTCAAGTTTCCAACTTAAACCGCTTAGAACGTAGAAGGGTTAAAGGATTTTGCAAAATTTTAGTTTCGCATAACGGTAAATTAAGACACCGTATGCCACAAATATATATTTATGGCATACATAATTTTAAAGCTAATAAAAGCAGTAATCGTTTGGTGTTTTCAAAATGAAGATATACCTTATACAACTTGTGCTATAACAATTTAAATATAGAGCTTTTTTGAACCTTTGGAGAGCTGTTGCTCCGTAACGGGTGGGGCTACAAAAAAAAGTTTTTAAAAATAAAATTAATATTTTTGTGACATCTATCAGCAGTTAAAATTACATAGCTCTATTTCAATAAAAATGTGGGGATCTAAAAGTTAGGTGTTCGAGAGCTACCCGAAGTTTTGGTCGGAACTTAACCAAACAAAATAGGGAACCTACAAATTGCTCCTAGAATATTTTGTGTAAATTACAAGATTCTAGCTTTCTTGGTTTTTGAGTTAGCGTGCTGACGGACGGACGGACATGGCTCAATCGACTTAGAATTTTTTTCTGATCCGATCCATACCTTTGAAGGTATATCTAGCTCGCTTATTTCGATGTTTTACAAACGGAGGAGTAATTTTATTATACCCGATCCTATCGTACGGGTATAAAAATTAAATTTAGGCATATACCTAAGGCAATTTAAAAAAAATAGCTATTGGAAAGCATTATATGTATGTACATACTATATCAAATAAATTATATTTATTTATCTTATTGTTAAAATTAAATTTTCATTCATGATTTCCTTAGAAGGCTTAGGATTACATTATGTAGATCGTTAAAAAAAAAATGTACGGAATTTATAACTACATTATGTACCTACTACATATAATACATAGGTAATTAAAAATGAAAATTCCTTTAAAGAAAAAATTTTAGAAATAAACAACAAAAAAGATCCCTACATAATCTTGCATAACTTATTTTTTACAACTTACGTTTTACAACAGTGTAACATTTTAAACATATGTACGCAAGGTCTACATACTGTTTTTTAAGAAGTAACAAAAATTATACTTACATTTTAATGTACTTTTAATTTATGTATTTTGAAAATTTTAAATCACTTTTATTATTTTAATACGTATGTATGTAATGTTTATTATGTATTTAATTATAAAGTTCTAAAAAAATTTTACTTTTAAAAGAAACTTTATAACTTTTACTTTTACTTTTACTTATAAAAGAAATTCACTTGCCTTTGCAATTAAAAATAAAAAGCGCGCTCTAAATAACTTTAAAAAATATCAACAAAAACAATAACAAAAGATAAACTATAACAAAAGATATACTATACTTAAATGTAGAATACTCTATACTTAAATGTACTTAAATGTAAACTACTCTATACTTAAAAAACGCTCTATACTTAAATGTTAATATACCTGATTTCCTCATCGTATATAGTATATATTGTATAAATACAGACAGCCATTCAAATAAAAAAAAATCAGCTGTCTCCACCACAGGACCGACCGCCACTACACAAAAAGTACAATGCCAAAATTTATAGACTTTTTACATAATAATTTATATCAAAGCAAAATAACTTCTAATAATTTAATAACATTTTGTTTTATTCAATAAAAATAATTATATGCAATGAAATCGTAAAAATATATGTACATTCATTCATACATCCATTTATTATTATTATTATTGTAATGTAGATACATGATTTTTTTTTCACTCAAAAAATAATATTAAAAGTAAAAAATAATAAAAACTGTAAACTAATACAAAACAAACATAAGATTAATATTAAATCTGCTAACAAAAATTTTACCATTTTAATTTTATGTCATCAACAAATGAATAATATGCATTGGCATAGATATAAGTACATACATATGTATGTATAAAAATTTTTAGAGATATAAAAGAAAAACAAAAAAAAACTGTTCATATAAATTCATATGGAGTGTTACGTATGAAATTTGTACTTAGAAAAGAAATTAAATAAAAGTTAAAGTTAGTCGGATCAAAAAATGTTCTATAACAAAGTTGTTCCTCTTTACTTGTGTAACAACTTTTTCTTAATAATTTTTCTCACAAAATTTTTCTGTTACGAAATATTCGTAAAAAACTAGTAGTAAACTAGTAAAAACTAGTAAACTAGTAAAAAGTACACTAGTAAACTACCACTTGCGGTTGTCCAATTTGCTCCAAAAGCTTATCAATCCGAGATATTTACGTCAAAACCTTAAATATGAAATTTCAAAAAAAATTCCGCTCAGTCGTTTAAGCTGTACACGTGCCCACAGACATACCCACACACGCACCCACACACAACACACACACACAGACGGACATCATGCTGAAAATTTTTTTACAGCCTTCTCCACACCGGAGTAGTGCATTTTTGCGAAAATCTCGGATACAAATTTTTAGTATGAAAACAATACCTACCTTATACATTAATGTATGCGGTAGGTAACAATCATATGCACATATTAAAATGATTCTATTCAAATTCTTATAGGCACTCACACATCTGTAAAAATTACATTAAAAAACAAGAAAGAATACAGTTGCCTTTGTCAACTCTTAGATACCCGTACGAACCGTTAGTATGTTCACAGCCTGTCACTCTTACAATATTATTTTTTTAATATTTTAGTATTTTAAAATAATTTCGGCGAATTTTATAATTTCTAGAACTATGGGTTGCACATGTATTCAAACTATATGTTTATATGTACATTCTTCAAAAGCAGATTCTAACCTGCCACATAACGATTATCAATCCAAAACTTTTTCAAATATTCTATAGTACTATTTAATACTAAGCCGTAAATGTATATTAAATTTACTTAGTACAAAATAATAAATAGAATTTTAAATATTAATACGCACATAGTATATTTATATTGTCATAAGTATATCGCCATACATTGCAATATTTCTTTAAAAATATTTCCATTCACAGAATAATTTCTTATAAGTACAATAAAATACATATTTGTATGTAAATACGACGCTATATAATATACATCTACACTCTTATCATTCATTCATCAGTGACATATACGATATGTAAATCAACATGTTATTATATAAGTATGTATGTATATCAATATCATATAAATAAAAATTCTTCAAGCAACCGTTATGTTATTTATTTATTTACATTGTTTTGTACTACGCATTATATCCTCAACAATTTCAAATTATCGAGTAAAACAAATGCAAAAAATTTGTTGAAGAAATTTGTTAGAAAATTTGAAAAAATCAAGTAACACTTTCGTCAATTATAAAGTAACCCTATATTATTAAAAAAAGTTGTTAACAGAAATAAGAGTATAATGTTGAAGCTTTAATTTTTGTGTATTACTTCAAAAAAATTTTAACAGGTGTTCAAGTTACAGGTGTTTAAAAATAGGAAATTTTCAGTTTTTGACCCCTTACAGCTCCTAAACGGGGGGTGATACAAAAAAATACATGCATTTACATGATACATTTCTGAAATGACTCATACTTATTTTCAAAGATCTATCTTCTGTCAAAATTTCAAGTTTCCAACTTAAACCGTTTAGCAGATAGAAGGGTTAAAGGATTTTGCAAAATTTGAGTTTCGCAAAACGATAAATTAAGACACCGTATGCCACAAGTATACATTTATTATATATATACTTTTAGAGCTAATAAAAGTAGTAATCGTTTGGTGTTTTCAAAATGAAGATATACCTTATACAACTTGTGCTATAACAATTTAAATATAGAGCTGTTTTGAACCTTTGGGGAGCTGTAGCTCCGTAACGGGTGGGGCTACAAAAAAAAGTTATTAAAAATAAAATCAATATTTTTGTAAGATCTATTAGCAGTTAAAATTTCATAGCTCTATTTCAAGAAAAATGTGGGGATCTAAAAGTTAGGTGTTCGAGAGCTCCCTAAGTTTTGGTCCAAACTCAACCAAAAAAAATACGGTATCTACAAATTACTCCCACAATATTTTGTGTATATTTCAAGATTCTAGCTTTCTTAGTTTTTGAGTTAGCGTGCTGACGGACGGACGGACAGACATGGCTCAAACGTCTTAGAATTTTTTTCTGATTCGATCCATACCTTTGAAAGTATATCTAGCTCGCTTATTTCGAGGTGTTACAAACGGAGGAGTAATTTTATTATACCCGATCCTATCGTACGGGTATAAAAACGTTGTTAAAAACAGAAATAAGAGTATAATGTTGAAGCTTTAACTGTTGTTTATTACTTCAAAAAAATTTTAACAGGTGTTCAACTTACAGGTGTTTAAAAATAGGAAATTTTCAGTTTTTGACCCCGTACAGCTCCTAAACGGGGGATGATACAAAAAAAAATTCTGAAATGACTCATACTTATTTTTAAAGAACTAATATCTGTCAAAATTTCAAGTTTCCAACTTAAACCGTTTAGAAGATAGAAGGGTTAAAGGATTTTGCAAAATTTTAGTTTCGCATAATGGTAAATTAAGACACCGTATGCCAGAAGTATATATTTATGGTATATATACTTTTAAAGCTAATAAAAGCAGTAATTGTTTACCGTTTTCAAAATGAAGATATACCTTATACAACTTGTGCTATAACAATTTAAATATAGAGCTGTTTTGAACCTTTGGGGAGCTGTAGCTCCGTTACGGATGGGACTACAAAAAAAAGTTATTAAAAATAAAATTAATATTTTTATAAGATCTATCAGCAGTTAAAATTTCATAGCTCTATTTCAAAAAAAATGTAGGGATCTAAAAGTTTGGTGTTCGAGAGGTACCCGAAATTTTGGTCGGAACTCAACCAAAAAAAATAAGGCACCTACAAATTGCTCCCACAATATTTTGTGTAAATTTCAAGATTTCTAAATTTTAAATTTCTAGCTTTCTTAGTTTTTGAGTTAGCGTGCTGACGGACGGACAGACGGACGGACGGACATGGCTCAATCGACTTAGAATTTTTTTCTGATCCGATCCATACCTTTGAAGGTATATCTAACTCGCTTATTTCAAGGTGTTGCAAACGGATTAGTAATTTTATTATACTCGATACTTATCGTACGGGTATAAATAGAATTCTGATCATATTATAACAATATCAATAATATTTTTTTATAAGCTGCATATTTATATTTCTGACATACTTTATGTAGGTACATATGATTTCCGCATTAGAGAACTAATTTTCTATTTAATTTTTAATAAATTTTTTAAATTAATAATTAATTATGTATTTTTTTTTTTTTAAATTTAATTAAAAAAAAAAATTTTTTGTGTTTATTTTTTAACGCAATATATGTATATTTTGTGTAATTTTTTTTTGTTTTATTTTTTATAAAATTAATAAAATTATTTAATTATTTAAGAAATTAGACCTTTTTTATTTTGTATTTTTGTACAATTTTGCTTTATATTAAAATCTAAAGGTATAAAATCATAACAAAAAATATATTCAAAAATTGAAAAACAAATATAAAGCGTAATATTATAGGTATAATAAATTATTATCAAAATCATTAATAAAAAAAAAATTAAGGATATAGCAAATTGCTCAAGATTGTAGTTAGAAACTGAATGAAAATCAATTTTAAAAATATAATGTACATATGTTATGATTTTATTTTGTATTTTTTTTTACCCTTAATTTTAAATAACATATATATTAATTCAATTTAAATAATATAAAACTTATTTTTAACATTTTTGATAACTAAAGAAGGAAATTTTGGGCATTTTCGAACCTATCGTTTTTAATCCTTAATCCAATCCTATTTTACCATTTACTTATATAAATTTTTTTTTTAATGTATCCAGATCACATCGCAATATAATTTGATTGATTTAATTAAATTGAATTAAAATATATAAGTTATATTAATGATAAAATTTTCTATATATAGATTTATAATCAGATATTTTCGGAAAATATGCAATAATAGTAAAAAGTGTACGTATTAACTATTAATGCGATACATTTGAAAACGCCAGAAAAGGATGGAAAATTAATAAAAAATAAAACTTCAATAAAAAAAAAATAAAAAATGTTAATAAAAGTTTTATAACGGGCTAATTTAAAGAAAAAAATCAAAATTGTATTAATTGTATTAATAGTTATAATATTAATATTTATTTTATTTAAATCAAAGTTACATTTTTTACTCATCAAATTTTAATAGCAGTTATTTAAGCAAAAGTTAAAAAAAAAAAAAAGAAAAAAACATGATTAACGAAAAATTTAATTTGAATTTAACAAATTTAACACGAATTTATATTAATTCAGCCGATTTAATTTAGAATAATTTTTAAATATTTTGTTTTTTAAATTTTAGTCTCTGTTTTTTTTGTTGTCTTTATTATTAATTTCTAATTTTTTTTTCTTTTTCAAATTCTAAGTAAAAAGTACACTTACGAAATAAATTTTTAAAATATAACCGAATAGTATTTTTTTTTTTAAATTAAATTAATTAGAAATAAAAAAAAACATCGAATTTAATTGAACAAGATTTCAAGATTTCAACTAAAATTAATTTTTATAAATTAACAAAAATATTTTTTTATTAATTGTACAGAAAATGTTTTTTTTTATTTAAATGCAACTAATATTTTAATCATAGATAAAATAACAATATATAAAAAAAAATATTTATATATATTTATTATTAAATTAATTTACAAAAATAAAAAAAAAAATTTATCTTGTGCTTCTAAACTCATTAAGTAGTCATTTAATACTCTGTGATTACGTTCAATGGAACCTATTGTTTTATGATGATAAGATGTTGATGTTACTTTGTCAATTTTTAAATATTTGCAAATGTCTTTCAGTAATTCTTTTGTGAATTCTGTACCTTTATCAGATTTTAATTTTTTGAAACATCCAAATTTTAGTATAAATTTTTCAACTATTGTTTTTGCGACTGTTATTGCGTCTTTAGCCTCTAATGGGTAAGCTTCCAAATATTTTGTAAGTTCACATTGTAAAGTAAGAAATATCTATAGTTATTTGACGCTCTTAATGGTCCAACCGTGTCTACAGTGATGGTTTCAAATGATGTTTTGGGTGTGTTCGTAATAACATAATTTTCTTTTGTATAATTCGTTATTTTTATTTTGTTGCATGTTTCACAATTATCATCATCATCATCATCATCGTTATATAAATACGCCAGCATTGTTTTTTGGGTCTCTTTTCAGAGAAAACTACTGGAGCTATTTACATGGTTTATGCATCATTAGAAACAATGAGGGGAGGAAAAACAAAATATCTATATATATATTTTTATCTTTTCAATCGGGGTGGCAGTTTAGGAAATACAGCTTATCAAAATTTCTTGCCACATATGCATTTTTTTACACTGCTTTCTATGTATTTATATATAAACTTTTTCTTTCTTTTTAGTACTTGCTTTTTATTAGTTCGTAAATTGTAGTAGTATTTTTTGAGGCAGGTACTTATTTATATTTCAGAATGTAAATATATATTTGTGTTTGCCTATCGCATATATATGCATGATTTAGTATTATATATTTACACTGAGTTAGTATAGATATGAATATGATTATATGAATATGATATGAGGGTGTAAACATTTTTAAATTGGATTGAATTGGTGGATTTTATTAATATATTTTAATTTTTTAAAAATTTTGTTTGGAAGTTTTGTATGAAATGGGTAGCAGTTTTTTTTTAGTACACTGATAAAAAAAATGTTTAGTTAGAAAATTATATTGTTATTATAATAATCTAAATTAATAATAGTTAAAATAAATTTATAATAGATAATTATATAGTTAATTATATAATAAATAAATAAAATTATAATAGTTAAATTTAGTTTAATTGTCAGGCGTCATATATGAATATATGTAAGTAGTATATAACGTATTAGGTTCCTAGATTCAATTTGCAATAAATTCCAATTTTTGTTTTTTACTTGAATTTTATGTTTTGTTTTTCATAATTACGTAAATTAAAAGTTTCATAAGCTATTTATATAATACATACATACCTACATATGTATATGTTGGTATGTTTTATATTTTGTAAATTAGGTCGCATAAAATTTTTGGGGAGTGTTTTAAATCAAAATTACGATTTACGAATTTAAGTTTTTGTACCTATAGAAATAAACAGTGTATATTTCTTTTAATCACCAAATGCATATAAGTATGGATTTGATTTATTTAAGAAAAAAAAAAACAAAATCAGGAAATACAATTTTTCAAAAAAATTGATTCTATTTTGATTTACATATATATATTTATATATGACTGTATGTTGTTCAAAATTGAGTTATCATTTTGATTTTGCCGCCATTTTTTTTCTACCTGGAATTTTTATTCGAGGTTTTTTTAGGTATATTCTAAATACATTCCGGTTAGTTAATATGGAACGTTACACGAAGGAACAACGTGATTTTGTTATTAGAACATTTTTTGAAAATGGTAAAAGTTTTCAAGAAGTAATTAGGAAATTTCGAACAAAATTTGGTATAGAAAATGCTCCAACAAATCGTGCCATCAAGCTGATGGTTGATAAATTTCTAGAAACTGGATCTGTTCTTGATAACAGAGGCAACATTTATCAACGTAGTGGCCGTTCAACCGAGAATGTAGCAGCTGTGAGCAGAAGTGTTGAAGAAGATCCAAAAACTTCCATTCGTCATCGTTCGCAGCAATTAAACATCAAACCATCCACATTATTCAACATTTTGCGTCGTGATCTCCATTTAAAGGCTTATAAGATCCAGCTGACGCAAGAATTAAAACCAACTGACCATGCATTACGTCGGCAATTCGTTTCATGGGTAATCGAAAAACAAGAAGAAAATGAGAATTTTTTTAACAAAATAATCTTCACCGACGAAGCTCATTTCCATCTCAATGGCTGCGTCAATAAACAGAATTGCCGCATTTGCGATGAATTTGGGATGAATCCAAAGGTTATCTTAGAGCAACTAGTACATCCACAAAAAGTTACGGTTTGGTGTGGTTTGTGGTCAGGAGGAATCATCGGACCATATTTTTTTGAAAACGCAAATGGAAATGCGATTACGGTCAATGGAAATCGCTACAGGTAGATGATCCGAAGCTTTTTGTGGCGGTAAATTGATGATTTGGACGTAGAGAATATGTGGTTTCAACAGGACGGTGCTACTTGCCACACAGCAAGAGATTCAATGAATCTTTTGAAGGAAAAGTTCGAAGATCGCATTATTTCTCGTAGAGGAGGAGTGATGTGACCACCAAGATCGTACGATTTGACACCGTTGGATTTTTTTTTTTGTGGGGTTTTGTGAAATAGAAAGTGTACAACAATAATCCCACAACAATTCAAGAGCTTAAAAACAACATTATCGAGCAGATTTCAACCATTGAGAACAGTTTATTGAACAACGTGATTCAGAATATTGGTAAAAGATTGGAAGCCTGCCGAAGTAGTAGAGGGGGCCACTTGGCCGACATAATTTTTCATTATTAACCGGAACCTATTTGTAATAAATTAAAATAAAAATATATTTAATATTTCAAAAAAAAAGTCTTTTTTTATTAAAATTAAAATTATACCTCAATTTTGAACACCCTATATAAATCAAAAAAAAAATGTTATCTTTTAAATATATATAAATTATAACTTTATTAATTAATAAAAAAAATTTAAATTTAAATTAAGACTTAAATATTATATTATAAAGTAAATTAAAAAAATTTGAAAAATATTTATATCTACAAAAAAAAAAAAATTAATACAAAAAAAAATAAATATCTATAAACAAAAAAATGAATTACAGTAATGAACAAAATTATGAATACAAAATAATTAAATGTTATTCAAAACAAAATGTTTTCTTTTTTAACATATAACATAATTTTTTTTAAAATTAAATACAAATATTCAAAACATAATATTTGAAAATTATTTTAATTATTAAATTTTAATTCATATAAATTTTTTGTTCATCACTGTAATTAAATAATTAAAACAAAAAAAAAAATATACAATTAAGAATATAAAAAAACACATACAGTTAAAAATCGATTTTTGAATAAAAAATGACTTTTTAAATTTTTGCTTAAATAACTGCCATTAAAATTTGATGAGTGAAAAATGTAACTTTCATTTAAATAAAATAAATATTAATATTATTATAACTATTAATACAATTAATACAATTTTGATTTTTTTTCTTTAAATTAGCCCGTTATAAAACTTTTATTAACATTTTTTATTTTTTTTTTTATTGAAGTTTTATTTTTTATTAATTTTCCATCCTTTTCTGGCGTTTTCAAATGTATCGCATTAATAGTTAATACGTACACTTTTTACTATTATTGCATATTTTCCGAAAATATCTGATTATAAATCTATATATAGAAAATTTTATCATTAATATAACTTATATATTTTAATTCAATTTAATTAAATCAATCAAATTATATTGCGATGTGATCTGGATACATTAAAAAAAAAATTTATATAAGTAAATGGTAAAATAGGATTGGATTAATGCCCAAAATTTCTCTCTTTAGTTATCAAAAATGTTAAAAATAAGTTTTATATTATTTAAATTGAATTAATATATATGTTATTTAAAATTAAGGGTAAAAAAAATACAAAATAAAATCATAACATATGTACATTATATTTTTAAAATTGATTTTCATTCAGTTTCTAACTACAATCTTGAGCAATTTGCTATATCCTTAATTTTTTTTTATTAATGATTTTGATAATAATTTATTATACCTATAATATTACGCTTTATATTTGTTTTTCAATTTTTGAATATTTTTTTTGTTATGATTTTATACCTTTAGATTTTAATATAAAGCAAAATTGTACAAAAATACAAAATAACAAGTAAATGTAACAGTAAGTCGATGCAACCGACTTATTAATACCCTACACCTGAATAATTCGAATTAAATTAACAATCCATAAGTGTTTTTGGCAGCTGCTTGAACTTCTTCCCTTTTCTGTCTTATTCAACTCGAATTTCAAGAACGTAAAAGAGGCATCCGCTTGGGATATTCTTGACACCCTTGTATAAAATTTTAAGTTTCTATCTTAATTATTTTCGAAGATTGGTAGTTCTTGGGATGTTTGTGTCAGCTACCCGAATTGCCACTCCAATTCATCGAATCCATCTCAGGAACATAAAGAAAACTTGCCAGAACACCATTCTATTAAATTTAAAGGTTCTACTTTTGTTGGTTTTGGAGATATGCTCGTTGCTCTTGTGCTCGTCCGGAAGTTTCCAAAATACGAACCCATGGTTCAAATTCTTTCAAATGTCAGTTTCCAATTTTACAGAAAAGGAAACATAACAGAACACCTTTGTACTAAAAATAAAAGTTCTATCTTTGTTGGTTGTGGAAATATACTCGTTTGCTTTGGAACTCGTCCGGAAGCTTCCAAGATTTGAACTCATGGACCAAATCCTCACAAATTTCAGAAACATAAATCAAACATGAAGGAACACCATTCTGCCAAATTTAAAGGTTATATCTTTGTTGGTTTTGGAGATAATCTCATTTGCTCTGGTGCTCGTTCGGAAGCTTCCAAATCCAAACCCATGGACAAAATCCTCTTAAATTTCAGAGGCCTAAATCATACATGAAAGAACACCATTCTGCCAAAAGTAAAGGTTATATCTTTATTGGTTTTGGAGATAATCTCATTTGCTCTGGGGCTCGTTCAGAAGCTTCCAAATCCAAACCCATGGACCAAATCCTCTTAAATTTCAGAGACATAAATCGAACGGGAAGGAACACCACCCTGCCAAATTTAAAGGTTATATCTTTGTTGGTTTTGGAGATAATCTCATTTGCTCTGGTGCTCGTTCGGAAGCTTCCAAATCCAAACCCATGGACCAAATCCTCTTAAATTTCAGAGGCCTAAATCATACATGAAAGAACACCACCCTGCCAAATTTAAAAGTTATATCTTTGTTGGTTTTGGAGATAATCTCATTTGCTCTGGTGCTCGTTCGGAAGCTTCCAAATCCAAACCCATGGACCAAATCCTCTTAAATTTCAGAGGCCTAAATCATACATGAAAGAACACCATTCTGCCAAAAGTAAAGGTTCTATCTTTATTGGTTTTGGAGATAATCTCGTTTGCTCTGGGGCTCGTTCGGAAGTTTCCAAAAGCCGAACCCATGGACCAAATCTTCTCACATTTCAGAGACTTAAATAAAACATGAAAGAACACCGCCCTGCCAAATTTAAAGGTTCTATCTTTGTTGGTTTTGGAGATAATCTCATTTGCTCTGGTGCTCGTTCGGAAGCTTCCAAAACCCCAACCCATGGACCAAATCCTCTTAAATTTCAGAGACATAAATCGAACGGGAAGAAACATCATTGTACAAAATTTGAAGGTTCTATCTTTGTTGCTTTTGGAGATAATCTCGTTTGCGGAGATTATCTCCAAAAGCCCGGAATCATTCGGAAGCTTCCAGAATCCGAACCCATGGACGGATTTTGTCCAGATTCGAACTTAGCCTTTCTTTCGTAATTAGTAACCTACTATATAAATTTCATCAAGATAGCATCATTATTTTTTGAGTTATCGTGCGTACGGACGGACGGACATCGCTAAATCGACTCCGGCGGTGATCCTGATTCAGAATATATATACATGTCTATACCTAACTCGCTTCCTTTTGGTGGTTACAAACACCATACCAAAGTTAATATACCCTATACTTTAGGTGTAGGGTATAAAAAAGGTCTAATTTCTTAAATAATTAAATTATTTTATTAATTTTATAAAAAATAAAACAAAAAAAAATTACACAAAATATACAATATATTGCGTTAAAAAAAAAAACAAAAAAAAAAATTTTTTTTAATTAATTTAAAAAATTTATTAAAAATTAAATAGGAAATTAGTTTTTAAGAAATTCAATAAAATATTCCAAATATTTTTTGTTACAAAATTTTAATACAATATTTTTTTATACAAAAAAAAACTGATAAAATATATATTAAAAAATATATGTACGTATATATTTAGTAAAAAATAAGTAAATGTAACAGTAAGTCGATGCAACCGACTTATTAATACCCTACACCTCAATAATTCGAATTAAATCAAAAATCCATAAGTTTTTTTTGGCAGCTGCTTGAACTTCTTCCCTTTGTGTGTCTTATTCAACCCGAATTTCAGGAAAGTAAAAGAGGCATCCTCTTGGGATATGCTTGACACCTTTGTAACAAACTTTAAGTTTCTATCTTTATTAATTTCGAAGATTGTTAGTCCTTGGGAGGTGTGTGTCAGGTACCCGAATTGTCACTCCAATTCATCGAATCCATTTCAGGAACATAAAGAAAACATGCCAGAACACCATTGTACTAAATTTAAAGGTTCTATTTTTGTTGGTTTTGGAGATATGCTCGTTGCTCTTGTGCTAGTCCAGAAGTTTCCAAAATACGAACCCATGGTTCAAATTCTTTCAAATGTCAGTTTCCAATTTTACAGAAAAGGAAACATAACAGAACACGTTTGTACTAAAAATAAAAGTTCTATCTTTGTTGGTTGTGGAGATATACTCGTTTGGTCTGGGGCTCGTCCGGGAGCTTCCAAAATCCAAACCCACGGATCCTTTTAAATTTCAGAGACCTAAATCAAACATGAAAGAACACCATTCTGTCAAATTTAAAGGTTATATCTTTGTTGTTTTTGCGGATAATCTCATTTTCTCTGGGGCTGGTTTGGAAGCTTCCAAAATCCAAACCCATAAACCACATCCTCTTAAATTTTAGAGACATAAATCAAACTGGAAGGAACATTATTATAAAAAATTTAAAGGTTTTATCTTGTTGGTTTTGGAGATAATCTCGTTTGCTCTGGGGCTCGTTCGGAAGCTTCCAAAATCCAAACCCATGGACCACATCCTCTTAAATTTTAGAGACATAAATCAAACTAGAAGGAACATCATTATAAAAAATTTAAAGGTTCTATCTTTGTTGGTTTTGGAGATA
This sequence comes from Poecilobothrus nobilitatus, assembly GCA_947095535.1. Taxonomy (NCBI): domain Eukaryota; kingdom Metazoa; phylum Arthropoda; class Insecta; order Diptera; family Dolichopodidae; genus Poecilobothrus; species Poecilobothrus nobilitatus. The sequence goes on from OX352772.1 coordinate 143,413,668, forward strand.
ATCTCGTTTGCTCTGGGGCTCGTTCGGAAGCTTCCCAAATCCGAAATCATGGACCAAATCCTCTCAAATTTCAGAGACTTAAATAAAACATGAAAGAACACCACTCTGCCAAATTTAAAGGTTATATCTTTGTTGGTTTTGGAGATAATCTCATTTGCTGTGGTGCTCGTTCGGAAGCTTCCAAAAACAAACCCATGGACCAAATCCTTTTAAATTTCAGAGACATAAATCGAACGGGAAGGAACATCATTGTACAAAATTTAAAGGTTATATATTTGTTGGTTTTGGAGATAATCTCATTTACTCTGGTGCTCGTTCGGAAGCTTCCAAATCCAAACCCATGGACCAAATCCTCTTAAATTTCAGAGACATAAATCGAACGGGAAGGAACATCATTGTACAAAATTTAAAGGTTATATATTTGTTGGTTTTGGAGATAATCTCATTTGCTCTGGTGCTCGTTGGGAAGCTTCCAAACCCAAACCCATGGACCAAATCCTCTTAAATTTCAGAGACATAAATCGAACGGGAAGAAACATCATTGTACAAAATTTAACTATGTTGGTTTTGGAGATAATCTCGTTTGCTCCGGAATCATTCGGAAGCTTCCAGAATCCGAACCCAAGGACGGATTTTGTCCATATTTGAACTTAGCCTTCCTTTCGTAATTAGTAACCAACTATATAAATTTTATCAAGATTGCTTCATTAGTTTTTGAGTTATCGTGTAAACGGACGGACGGACGGACATCGCTAAATCGACTCAGGAGGTGATCCTGATTCAGAATATATATACATGTCCATATCTAATTCGCTTCCTTTTGGTGGTTACAAACACCATACCAAAGTTTATATACCCTATACTTTAGGTGTAGGGTATAAAAAGGAAAATTAATAACAAACCATAAAGAAACTATATTATATAGATAGAGTAATCATCCCGAATAAAATTTGTTAGCTAATTCTGTACAAAATGAAGTACCCCGAAAATCTGCATATCATTAAAATGTTTACAGAAATATATATTGCTATACAGAATTCTCAAATCTAATTCAGAAATCATATGTACCTACATAAAGTATTTCTACAGCTTTTAAAAAAATATTATTGATATTGTAATATGATCAGAATTCTATTTTTTTAATGTAATTTTTACAGATGTGTGAGTGCCTTTAAGAATTTGAATAGAAACATTTTAATATGTGCATATGATTGTTTTTTATTTGAATGGGTGCTGTATTTATACAATATATATTATGTACGATGAGGAAATTATGTATATTAAATTTAAGTATAGAGCGGTAGTTCATCTTTTGTTATTGTTTTTGTTGATATTTTATTTTTTATCTACATATTGAAATAATTCTTCTCATTATCTTTTCTTATTGATTTTTAAGCATGTATAAAAATAAAATAAAAGAATAGGTACTTACTTAATTATAATATTTTGTATAGTAATAGACTTGTGAGAATTGTTAAATGTTTAGGCGACAGACAAACTAGTTATAATTTTATTTGTTTTACAAAATTAAAAATAAACTTAATATAAATACGGCTTTTAATTATTTTGAAAGAAAATTCGTTACTTAAATTGAGTTTAATTTTTTATTCGAATAAACATGAAACTAAAATGTATATACATACATACATTTGTGCAATTTAATAAAATTTCTAATGTTTTTTTAAAAAGCTAATTCAGTAAAAAAAAATATTATTTTTAAAATTCGGTTAAAAGAATAAAATTCAAGTGGAATTAAATGAAAATTACATTGATAATTAACAAAAAAATTAAAATATTTATAATTGTTTACATAATTTTGTAAGACAAATAATATTAGGTAAGACAAAAGCCAACAATATCATGAAGACTTTTCAAATGTAGTTTAATCTTTTCTGCGAATATCTAGATACACTCTTTTTGCTTATGCATATTCAATCACAATTAAAATATTCATAAGTAATAATAAAAGCTAAAACAATTTGACAAAAAAAGTTTGTTCTTAAGAAAGAAAAGAATAAAATTCAGTTTAGAAAGGAAAAAGCCAACTGGAAAATTTTATTACATATTATAAATAATGCAGAAATCATATGTACCTGCATAAAGTATGTCTACAGCTTATAATAAAATATTATTGATATTCTTATGATAGGATCAGAATTCTATTTTTTAATGTGATTTTTACAGATGTGTGAGTGCCTATAAGAATTTGGATAGAATCATTTTATTATCTCCATATGATTGTTTTTTATTTGAATGGCTGACTGTATTTATACAATATATATTATATACGATGAGGAAATTATGTATATTAACATTTAAGTATAGAGCGGTAGTTTATCTTTTGTTATTGTTTTTGTTGATATTTTTTTTAAAGTTATTTAGAGCGCGCTTTTTATTATACCCGTACGATAGGATCGGGTATAATAAAATTACTCCTCCGTTTGTAACACCTCGAAATAAGCGAGCTAGATATACCTTCAAAGGTATGGATCGGATCAGAAAAAAATTCTAAGACGAATGAGCCATGTCCGTCCCTCCGTCCGTCCGTCCGTCAGCACGATAACTCAAAAACTAAGAAAGCCAGAACCTTGAAATTTACACAAAATATTCTGGGAGTAATTGGTAGGTTCCCTATTTTTTGGTTGAGTTTGGACCACAACTTAGGGTAGCTCTCGAACACCTAACTTTTAGATCCCCACATGTTTTTTGAAATAGAGCTATGAAATTTTAACCGATGATAGATCTCACAAAACTATTAATTTTATTTTTAATAACTTTTTTTTGTAGCCCTACCCGTTACGGAGCTACAGCTCCCCAAAGGTTCAAAGAAGCTCTATATTTAAATTGTTATAGCACAATTTGTATAAGGTATATCATTTGAGAACGCCCGAACGAACGAGAATTTGGGTTCATTTTGAGAACGCCCAACAATTACTACTTTTATTAGCTTTAAAAGTATATATACAATAAATATATATTTGTGGCATACGGTGTCTTAATTTACCGTTATGCGAAACTAAAATTTTGCAAAATACTTTAACCCTTCTATCCTCTAAACGGTTTAAGTTGGAAACTTGAAATTTTGACAGAAGTTAGATCTTCGAAAATAAGTATGAGTCATTTCAGAAATTTTTTTTAGATCACTCCCCGTTTAGGATCTGTAAGGGGTCAAAAACTGAAAATTTCCTATTTTTAAACACCTGTAACTTGAACACCTGTTCAAAATTTTTTGAAGTAATACACAAAAATTAAAGCTTCACCATTGTGCTTTTATTTCTGTTAACAACTTTTTTTTAATAATATAGGGTTGCTTTATAATTGACGAAAGTGTTACTTGATTTCTTCAAATTTTCTAACAAATTTCTTTAACGAATTTTTTGCATTTTGTTTTACTCGATAATTTGAAATTGTTGAGGATATAATGCGTAGTACAAAAAAATGTAAATAAATAAACAACATAACGGTTGCTTGAAGAATTTTTATTTATATGATATTGATATATATACTTACTTATATAATATCATGTTTATTTACATATCGTATATGTCACTAGTGAATGAATGATATGTATATTATATAGCGCCGTATTTACATACATATATATATTTTATTGTACTTATAAGAAATTATTCTGTCAATGGAATATTTAAATATAATATAATATAATATTTAAAATCATATTTACTATTTTGTACTAACTAAATTTAATATACATTTAGCGCTTAGTATTAAATGGTACTATAGAATATTTGAAAAAGTTTTGGATTGATAATCGTTATGTGGAAGTTTAGAATCTGCTTTTGAAGAATGTACATACATATAAACATATAGTTTGAATATATGTACAACCCACAGTTCTAGATATTATAAAATTAACCCAAATTATTTTAAAATACTAAAATATGAGAAAAATAATATTGTAAGCAGAGGGATAGGCTGTGAACATACTAACGGTTCGTACGGGTATCTAAGAGTTGACAAAGGCAACTGTATGCTTTCTCGTTTTTAATTGCAAAGGCAAGTGAATTTCTTTTATAAGTAAAAGTAAAAGTTGTAAAGTTTCTTTTAAAAGTAAAATTTTTTTAGAACTTTATAATTAAATACATAATAAACATTACATACATATTACATACGTATTAAAATAATAAAAGTGATTTAAAATTTTCAAAATACATAAATTAAATGTACATTAAAATGTAAGTATAATTTTTTAATTTTTAATGTAAGAGGCAACAGCAAAAAAATGTGCCCGAAACTTTAAAAAAAAACATATTTTTTCAAACTTATTTGAAAAAATTAACGTTAAATTGGTTTGTCAGGTCTTTAGTCATTCAGTTGCTGCTGCTATTAAGACACATAAGCAAAAAGAGTGTACCTAGATATTCGCAGAAAAGATTAAACTACATTTTAAAAGTCTTCATGATATTGTTGGCTCTTGTCTTACCTAATATTATTTGTCTTACAAAATGATGTAAACAATTATAAATATTTTAATTTTTTTGTAAATTATCAATGTAATTTTCATTTAATACCACTTGAATTTTATTCTTTTAACCGATTTTTAAAAATAATATATTTTTTTACTGAATTAGCTTTTTAAAAAAAAATTAGAAATTTTATTAAATTGCACAAATGTATGTATGTATATACATTTTAGTTTCATGTTTATTCGAATAAAAAATTAAACTCAATTTAAGTAACGAATTTTCTTTCAAAATAATTAAAAGACGTAAGTAGGTATAGGGGCACTTTTGCATGGGAAAAAATAAGCCCATATCGCACGACCTAGTTTTTAATAAACCATATCGCACGCCCACGCAAATTAACCTATATTTGAATGACCTTGGGTTTTAGAGAAACCGGAAGTGTTGTGACCTGAATTCTGCTAGAAGTTCGGGTAAAACAAGTCTTTTAAAGCTCTTTGATTGTATATTATAATAGGTCAACATGAAAATAGTTAGCAAAACTATTATATGTAAATATTAAAGCACGTGTTATTTAATGTTGGTGAACTAGTTTTAAAGTGTATCTTTAAGGAATGCGTATTTTTTTTTTGTGTTGGTTAACTAGTTTTACTATAGGAAGAAATACAAAGTAACAATTAGCATCTTCGTTTTTTTTTTTTTTAGCAGAATATCTGGTTTAGATTACTATGTAGTATTTTAAAAAGGTAGAAAAAGAAAGAGGCAAGAAAAGTTGAATGCAAATAGATTGGTATAGTATAGTATAGTAAGAACGTAGAATATATATCTACATATATATGTTGCATATAAAAAGGTTAAAAAGAAATTCAAAATAGAAATTAGCGTCCACATGTACCTTTTTCTTTTTTTCGTTTGATTAAATCTGGTTTTGTTTACAATATTTGTATATTATTTAAAAGAATAAATTGAATTATCAAGATAAATTTATTAAGAATATATTGCATTCTTAAATTTCTGAATACCTGGTATAGGATGGCTTGTATGTTATGAAATTAGAAGGTCAAAACAAAAAGGAAAATCAAAAGGGTATTAATTTCTATGTAGAAAATTCTAAAATAGAAACTATGTAATCAGAAGATTTAAATTGAAATTTGTAATTATGTCATACAGGTGGTAGACAAATTACGTTTTCGTTATGTATTAAGTTGAGTATGCTTATTTTTTCTAATTTTCATTTTAAAAATAAATTTCTCGTTTTACTTTTTTTCGTTCTAATTAGGTGATACGAAATATAATAGTACATTGCCTACTTATATTGAATCATCTATTCTAATTTGTTTTTTTTTTTTTTTTTTATATGACTCTCTAAAATAGTCAAATACCTCTCACAGAGCTTAAACTGAAAAGGCTGAGAAAAAAAATGTAAATAAAATGCAAACGTTTTTTATTAAATATAAGTAATTACTTTCTCTTTATTAAACATTTTTTTTAAACATCTATTATTTATAATTAAAATATATAATCTAAATAGCTGTAAAAAAAAGAAAAATTTAAAAGCAAAAAAGAAAGTGTAAACAAGTAAAATACAGAATTTTGTTTTTTTTATTAAATTTTTTTTATTTATTATTTATTTTTATAACAATTTTATTGGTTAATTGCTAAATGTTTATTGCTTGTTTCATCAAGCAGTTTTAAATTTTCAGTGCTATCTCTAATTAAATAGAGATCGCCTTTTAGAATATCCTCCCGGAATTCCTTATCTTCGAATAGGTCCAGATAGGTTTTTTGTATGAAAATTATGTAATTTTCTGTTTCTAAAACCCAAGACGGTTCATTAACTGTTGGTAATAGTTTAACTTTTTTAATTGTATAGCATTAAATGATTCCAAACATCTTTTTCTTTTTGGTTGCTCATGTGATTGGTGTTGTTCGTATTGTTGTTGTTGTTGTTAGAATTGTTGCTGGTGCTGTAATTGTTGCTGGTGCTGTGATACTCGTTGGTGTTGTGGTTGTTGTTGATGCTGGGATTTCTTCCTCTTCGGTGGAAGCACAACCTGTGTTGGTTGTGTAAAGAAAAATATGTCTTCCGTGTTGTTGTCCATGCTTGATTATGTTGTTTACTTTGCTTGATTTTAAGTAAGACTATGATTTCTTCTATAAAATTCTACAGTATTTATATTAAATAAAATTGTTAGAAATCTATAGAATTTACCAAAGCATATTAATTAAAATTTTAATTTATTGTAACTGCTTTCGGCTTCATAAATCAAACTACATTGTTGAAATATTTTCTATTTCAAAGAAAGATTCAAAAAGATGTAGGTAGTTTTAATTAGAAAAAAAAAAGGAACATATAATTTATTAAAAATACAATGTTGCAAGTACTTTGTTTGAAGGTAGGTGTTTACTGTAAAAACAAAATATTTGTGTTTAAACCTGAATTTATTCTATAAATTCCTTTTCGATAATTTATATCAAATGCAATTACATGCAATATATACAATCTACTAACGTATATTTAATTAAAATTGAATTTATTGTAATTACTTTTTTAGAATTCATACATCTTACAAACATTGTTGCAAATATTTGCATGAAGAAATTTTTTTTTACTCTAAAAACGAAATATTTAAATTAGTTTTAGTTAGTTTGGTCAAATAGCTGCAGCAAGCGAGTCAATACAAAAAAAAATAAAAAATGTCAAAAAAAATTTTATTAGAAAGATTTTTTAATCATTCACCAGAGATAGAATCACTTCCTTATAGAATTGAAAGTGATTCAGCATCAGTAGTCAAACGTTTTAACGTACGCGGACGTAAAGTCAAGTTTAGAATTAATTCAGTTCCTAATAACGTAGAACCGGTTAACTGGATAAAAAACGCATTGTATAAAATAATTCAAGATATTACAAATGATTTGCACCCTCTAGATAAGGTAGGATTAACATTCTGTGGAGAAAGCTTCCAGCAACATGGTTCTGGATGGCTAAGTTTTAGAAATGCAGGCGATCTAACATTTTCTGATGTATGGGAAATGATATCAAAAATTTTTCAAAGTAATTCTGAAGGTAACTACTAAATAAATACTTCATTATTATTTTTATTATTAATACTTTTATTTTGTTTTTATGTTACAGGTTTAAGCACAGATACATTTTGTCTTTCAGTTACTTCTGTAAGGCTATCATTTAGGAGAGGAAGATCACAAAAAAATTCATCATATGATGAGGAAAGCTTAAAGCGGAAGGGGATAATTTGCATTAAAAACAAAAACAATTTATGTCCACCTCAGGCCTTAATTGTGGCAATATCACAAACTAAAAATGATAAGAACTACAAACACAAAGTTCGTAATGATTCAGGAAAATTACAAACTTTAAAAGCTATCGAACTAGCTAAAAATGCAGGAGTAAAAATTCCAAATAAAGGTTGTGGAATACAGGAACTCAAAAAGTTTCAAGAATATTTGAAAAATTATAAAATTGTTGTGTACAAATTGGGAACAAGAGGCAGAGAGGTAATATTTGTAGGAATTGGACCTGAAAAACGGCTAAATTTGTTTTTTTATAAAAATCACTACAACGTAATAAAATCGCTGACTGCAACCTTTTGCGCCAGTTATTGTGAAGATTGTGAAGATTGTGTGTTATTGATTATATTGTGAAGATTGCCACATTCCATACAACAACAAAAGTAATCATAGATGCACAGGAATATGTCCATGCTGTCAAAATTCTCCACCATGTCTTAATAATTTAAAACAAATTTTATGCAATGATTGTAATCGTTCATTTCGAGGTCGAATGTGTTTAGATAACCATAGGGCGTCAAGTTCAAAACGCAACAGTATTTGTGACGAAGTTAAAAAATGTTTGTCTTGCTTAAAACTTTATAGAGCCGACAGAAACCATGTATGTGGTGAATATTTTTGCAAGATTTGCAGTAACAGTTTGTTCCTGAGAATCATAAATGTTTTATTCAACAAAACAAAAATCAACCTAAACTAAAAAATTTTATTTATATATTTTACGATTTGGAAACACAACAAGAAAAAGCTTTTGGAGAGAAGTACATAAGAGGCATTCTATCAGATATTAAACTACATGAACCAAATTTGTGTGTTTTCGAGCAAAGGTGTGACGCATGTATTTCGTTGTCCTCGTTATATTTTTGTGAAACATGTAAATTTAGAAGAAGAGGAATTAAAGAGGGAAATATTATAGAGCAATTTCTGATGTACATAATGGAGATAAGAAAAGAATTCAAAACTGTCGTGGTAATAGCACATAATGGACAATCTTTTGACCATAAATTTATTTTAAATATTATATTAGAAAAAACCTCTTTAAAAACTAAACTAATTATGCGAGGTTCAAAAATTATCATGATGTTATTAGATAACATAAAATTTATAGACTCAATTAATTACTTTGCAATGGCATTATCAAAATTACCAAAGGCTTTTGATTTACAAATTGATTTGAAAAAAGAATATTTCCCGCATCTCTTCAATACAACGAAAAATAAAAATTATATTGGACCATTACCACCTGTTGAATATTATAACCCAGATACCATGAAAACTAACGAACGTGAAGTATTTCTGAAATGGTATGAAGATCACAAAAATGATGAATTCTATATGGAAAATGATATTGTAAAATATTGTATAAATGACGTAGCAATACTAACGCAATCATGCTTAAAGTTCAGAGAATTTTTTCTCAGAGAATGTAACGTTGAACCTTTTCTAGAGGCCACAACTACAGCGTCTGCTTGTAATCTTGCATTTAGACGTAATTTTTTAAAATCAGATACGATTGGTTTAATACCCAAAAACGGATATAGGTATTCAGATAACCAATCAAAGGCAGCTATTCAATCGTTGGTTTGGGAGGAGGAAAAACGGAATATTAACATTAGACATGCTGCTAAACAAAAAGAAGCTATCGTAGCCGGTGTAAAAGTTGATGGTTTTTGTTCAGCAACTAATTAAGTTTTTGAATTTTATGGATGTTATTATCACGGTCATCCTAACTGTTTTCCACGTAATCGTAATTCATATTTATATGATGATAAAAATGATATAATGAATGAACGATATGATAGAACTGTTAGAAAATTTGATAGGCTGAAAAGATTAGATTACAATGTAATTGAAATGTGGGAATGTGATTTTTATTCTCAAATAAGTAAAAGCAAAATGAATTACTTAAATAACCATCCATTAGTACAATTTTCACCATTAAAACCTCGGGATTCTTTTTATGGTGGTCGTACAGATAATGTTTACAACTACTACAAATGTAAAAAAGGAGAAAAAATAAAATATATAGATATTTGTTCTTTATATCCATGGGTTTGCAAATATGGAAAATTTCCTGTCGGCCATACAGATGTTTATGTAGGAAACGTTAATTGTACTAAACAAAATTTAAAAGATTTGAATGGACTTATAAAATGTAAAATTTTACCACCAGAAAATCTTATTCATCCAGTATTACCTGTAAAACAAAACAACAAATTAATGTTTTCCTTATGTGGCACATGTAGTGAGGAAAAAAAACCTAAATGAATTTTGTTTACATAATGATAACGAAACAGCTTTACTTGGAACATAGATTATTGATGAAGTGTTAAAAGCTCTTGAATTGAAATATAAAATATTAGAAATTCATAAAATATGGAGTTACAACATATGTCAATAATACAATGGTATAACAAAAACAGATGGTCTTTTCACACAAATGATAAACAAATTTTTAAAAATAAAACAACAGGCACCGGGATGGCCTAGTAACTGTATAACAAAGGAAGAGAAAGAGAAGTATATAACGGATTTTCTTAGAAATGAAAATATTCAACTAGAATTTAATGAAATTGTAAATAATCGGCGACTACGATCTTTTGCAAAATTAATGCTTAATTCTTTTTGGGGTAAATTTGGACAGAGAGAAAACTTGCAAAAAACAATAATTATTAATCAACCTATGGATTTATATGACATGTTAACAAATTCATCTATAGACATCTATGGTATTCTTCCAGTAAGTGAGGAAAACATTATAGTTAATTAGCAGTACAAAGAAGAAGCAGGTGAATCATTATCTACTGTAAATTTATGTATTGCAGCTTACACAACTACTCAAGCTCGATTAAAATTATATAGTTATTTAGAAAAACTAAAGGATAGAGTTTTATATTATGACACTGATTCCGTAATATATATAAGTCGTACAGGAGAATATGAACCCCAAACAGGGGATTTTATAGGAGATATAACCGATGAACTAGAATGTTATGGTGTTGGAAGTTACATTACAGAATTTGTAAGTGGAGGCCCTAAAAAATATGCATATAAAGTTCACAGTACGAAAGACAATGAAGAAAAACTAGTTTGTAAAGTTAAAAGAATTTGTTTAAACTATACAGCCTCCCAAAAAAAATAATTTTAATACAATTAAAGAAGCGGTGCTAAATGTGAAGGAAGACAACGATATATACATACTTTCACAAAATATTCGACGTAATAAAGAGCATAAAGTTATCACAGTTCCTGAAATAAAAATATATCAAACTAGGTTAGAAAAACGTAAATTTATGGAAGATGGTAGTTCATTTCCCTATGGATATAAAAGATCTAATGTTAATAATTAATTAGAAATATAATGTTTAAATTTTTATTTAAAAATTTTAGTATAAATAGCACAAATAAATATCAAATATGTTCAAATTTATTAAATACTATTTTTTTTTATTAATCCAAGTATTATGATCATCATTGAACCCTAACCATTTAACAAAAACTTTATTACCTTTTTTTTTAATAATTTTTTCTACCAGGTAAGAATTTGGATATTTAACAGGAGTGAGTTCCTCTTTGTAGAAACCACCTGAAATAGGATTATTTTTATAATCTGATAATTGATATGTAACTGGATAGGTCTTTGATAGGTTATAGGTTATTGATCTTATCAATTTTAAATATTTCAGTTGACCAATTTGGTTGATAGCCTTTTTCGAAGTGACCTTTATATTTACTTATTCTTACATATTCACCAACCTTATATTTACTTTTTTGAAAAATTTTAGGTTGCATATATATATTTTTCAATATATTTCTTTCATTTTTTCGCGTAACATTTTCAGGTGGAAGCTTTATTGTAGAATGTTTTCTTGAATTATAATCTTTTATTATTGATTGCAGAATAGATAACCATTTATAATTTCCATTTAGACTAAATTTTTTCCACATAGAATTTTTCATTGTACGATTAAATCGTTCAACAATTGGTGCTTTTAATTCACTGTATATATGATAGTAATTGATTATTTTTTCTATCATATAGTTTTGGAATTGTGAATTAAAAAACTCTTTGCCTTGATCAGAGTGAATATTTTTGGGTATAACTTTAGCGCGCACAAAAATTGATTTCAGGGCATTTAAAACATTTTCAGCATTCTTTGTTTTTACAGGTTCAGCATATGCGTATTTAGAAAATATATCTATGGCAGTATTATTTTAACATATATTTAAAGCCATTATTAAACTTTGCGTATGGTATAATTTCAACTAAATCAATTTGCCAAGTATCATTTAAACCTCTTTGTAAGAATTTCCTTCTAGGATATCTACGCCTTGCTGGTCTATGAATTTCCATTACAATTTGAGCTTTTGACATTATGCTTATACCATTTAATTAACTTTTCTAATTCTTTGTTATATTTTTCTACAAAATAGCATTCACAAGTGTCAGGCCCTGACGTACAATTATTATAAGCCCAAGGACAGCAACTAAAATGTGTACCATATTTTGAACTGTACTGTTCTTTACCAACAAATTTTTCTAAATAATTGTATAAATTTGAAATATAAGTTTTGTGTTCATCTAATAATGTAAATTAGTATTTTTCTAAGAAATCTTTCACATCCATTCTTAAAATAAATACCAATAAAGATAATGCATTCTTTTTATACCTTTTCAAAATTTTTATTCAGTCAATTGTCAGTTCTAATCTTAGCAAATTAATAAAAAAAAATACTTAATTTTCTCAAAAAGTCTGGTTATTCAACATTTTAACATTTCAAATGGACAGTAATTTTATAGAAAGAGGGCAAGTTTCTGAATCTTTGGACAATGATAAAGAGAATTTGCAACCACATTATATCCGTATTTTTTACATTTTTGTTTATTTATTGTGTTGTTTTTGCTATTGCCATATTTTATTGTAATTGTAAAAACAAAAGTAAATAAAGTTTATTTAAAATTTTTTATTATAAATTTATTTTACAGTTTAATCTTATTCTAACATTTTATTCTCTTGATTTATATTTAAATATTTATCTATTAATTCTTTTAATAAAAATGGAATCTCAAAAAATAATCTAGAATAATTACATTGAACATTAAACCGGTTTAATGGAATGTATATTTCATCTTTTAATATAGTTTGCTGGTTTTCCACATAAGTTCTAATATATTTTCTTACGTATTCTTTTACACACCCTTCAGCATTTTTGTTGTAAACCATTACTAAGTGTATAAAATTAAATAGATTACGAAATTTATCAATTTCCTCATCTTTTACTACAAATGACCGTGGTTTTCCAGCTTTTATACCAAATTGTAAGCAGGAAACTTTATTTTTAGAATGTAGATGATATTGCTGATAAAATTCCAACCAATCTTCATAATTAATAAACATTAATTTTTTCCCAATGCGGTGTAATGAAATTGTTGCTTCTATTAATTCTGTATGAAAACCAACAACAATTTGTACCGTATGTGCTTCGTTTAAAAAGTAGGTATAGGCCAATAACATATTGTATATGATACTATTCCTCTCACAGTTGTTTTAAAATGAGTTAAAAAACCGCAATATTTTAGATATATATATATTTATATTTTTTGTTTAGAAACACAGCTCTGAATATACTTTTTCCCAAATATGCTGTTATAAAGTTTTAAAATTAGATTATCATTATGGATATAACTAACACTACTAAATTGTGTTAAAAATTTATTCATACTTATATTATTACACTTACACCAAGCGTAAACACAACAATATTGTCCACATACAGTTGAAAAGTTACTTTGTAATTGTCTTGTAAATATTATGCATTGGTTTTTTAAATAATTAAGAATTTCTGGTTTATCTGGTGTGCCACCGTAAGAATCAAAATATTCTATACAACCATCTTTTGGAATAAAAATAACTAACCAATATGTTCCAGGATCTTTGGCTTTATCAGTGTTTACAATCATGAATGTTGGCCTTTAAACTATATTAGGTAATTTATCCAAAGCAAAAACTCCTTTCAAAAATTTGTTTGTGTATTTGTTACATCTTAATATATTAGTTAATTCTAAAGTATTCATGAATCAAATTTACTTAAATCATACACTTTACTTATTTCGTTAGTGTAATTTATTAAGAAATCTTTTTTTATTTTTTCATTTGTTTTTTCTAATATTCAATTTTCAAATATCTGTCTAAGATCGTTATTTATTTTATTATTGCGAACAGTTCCAAAAGTATAATTTTCAAGATGATAATTTAAAAGTTCTTTTGTTGGAAATTTGTATGTAAACTCTTTTATTAATTTTTTACAAAGTTCTTTAATTCCAAGTAAGCAAATATCTTTCGCGAATAAGTTGTTTTTATCATCACAACAAAATGTTACATCTACAAGTGCACAGGTTAATGACATCTTAACAAATACTCAAATTCAAGTCTTAAGTAATCTATTTATAGATTTGTGAACACATTTCGATTTTTATCAATTTGTAAACTTGCATCAAATTCTCCATAAACTATAGTAGATAGAGTTGATGGAAGCGGTTTTGATAGCCTTGCTTCAATTCGGACAGTGCCTTGATTAAGTAATCCATGACACACTTCATTTCCTGATGCATCTGGAGTTAAATCAAAAGCTAATATAAAGAATCCATTACTAAACATAGATTTTGTTATATGATGACCTTTATCATTATGATATATGCCTGTACCAGAAAATAGCGTATGATTTGCACGTGCATAACAATTATTTTCTTCCGTAAAACTGGTTTCAATTATTGTATTAGGTATTTGTACTCCATTTACATATAACATGAATTGAGAAATATCAAAGTGTTTAAAATTATATGGATTTTTTGATCTTTTTCCAGAGTAACCGGCATTCTCTGTCATACAAAATAATATCGTGTTTGGTAACTGCCCAATAAATACATTATCAAGCGAAATAGTTGTACTATTAGAAGGAATCGTAAAACTTTTTACTTCTACCCGTTTATAATTATAATTGTCGTTCGACTTCTCAATAACAGCATTATGTGCTAATAATACACTAGGATTAATAGTTGCACGTCTCATAAACAATGTTGCTTCTACAATTTTTAATTGAGATTCATCAGAATCACCTCCGAAAAAGAAAAAATCTGGTTTTTCTAATGTTAAAACTATTCTAACATCAACATTATTTATCAGAAGAGTTAGCTGATTGAACATATCTACATGTAATTTGCCCATAAGCTCTACAACATTGCTATTTTGGTAAGCTTTTTGGCGCTCCTTTGAACTAACATTGTCAGATTTTGCTATATTTGGTTTATCCTGATTCCAACCGGCACATTCCAAATGTGTTGTTGCTGCATTTGTACCATAATTTAATAATGATTCAATGTAAGCTCTGTAGTGGTAATTACCGTCTGAGGGGGTTATATTTTTACCATTTAACTGTACATTACACTGTTTTATTAGAGAGTGAAGAACATTATTAACAACACTTGGTTGTGCTATTAGTCTTCCATCAGTTCCTTTATCATTATTCCAATGAGTTCCATCTTTTTTTAAAATTTGTACTTTTAATCGTCAATATACAGAAGATAAATCTCTATATGTATCACCATGACGTAATGATAGAAATTCGATTGTTGACGGATTGTCTAGCGAAGCAATTGGATTGTAAGAAACCTCCTCAGATCGTAAAATACTGGATTGAATAGGTTGAGTTTTAAAAATATCTAATTCAGATTTCATACATTCCACCATGATTAGTTAAAAATATCTTTTACGCTGTTTTGACATAGAATAATTTGAATTGCTAATGTTAAGTCTTTTTATAGTTTTCCTTTTTCTTTTACCAGATCCATACATTTCATGAAGCTTCCTAACAGCTCCGCGTCTTATATTTTTTATAATTTCTTTACCTCTATCTTGAACAACTTCCTTTACATTTGCCCCTGATGCAATATCATATAAAGCGCTAATACCAGAGTTAATGACCTCTTTTTTAAATATATTAGCACCTGAAGCAAATATAGGTTTCAAATACTTAAAAAGACCTCCAAAAAACTTCCTCATCCGCGACCTCTTTGGTAAGGTATGGTAGAATGCAATTAAGGCCTAATGCCATCAAGACCTCTTCCGGATTGTACTAAATAATATCTGTAATACACTTTCTCCATTACGTTTAAAATAAAATTAATATT
The DNA here is from genome assembly GCA_947095535.1 of Poecilobothrus nobilitatus. Classification (NCBI taxonomy): domain Eukaryota; kingdom Metazoa; phylum Arthropoda; class Insecta; order Diptera; family Dolichopodidae; genus Poecilobothrus; species Poecilobothrus nobilitatus. The sequence continues at coordinate 143,429,586 of OX352772.1, forward strand.
AAAATTTACAAACTGACAATTTATTTATACTTTTTTAAAATGTAATACAATTTTTGTAGCAATACTACTATCACTAAAATTTATTTTATAACCATATTTATCACATAAGAGCATTGAAATACTATCAAATGATTTTTCAACATTACAATATTGAATGTTGTGTTATGTAATTATAATATAATTATAATAATTTATATAATAATATAATATAATATAATTATAATAATTTATGTTAAATTCTTTTACTGTGTTAGTAAAAGCATTTTCTGTATTAACAGTTCTTAAACATCTTACATTTTTACCACCTATATTTTGAACAACTTCCTTTACATTTGCCCCTGATGCAATATCAGATAAAGCGCTAATACCAGAGTTAATGACCTCTTTTTTAAATATATTAGCACCTGAAGCAAATATAGGTTTCAAATACTTAAAAAGACCTCCAAAAAAACTTCCTAATCCGCGACCTCTTTGGTAAGGTATGGTAGAATGCAATTAAGGCCCAATCAATAATATCAGTTCAATAATATCAGTGCATATAAAAAACATATTTGTTTTCTCTACCGGAATTAAACTCATGCTATCAATAAACAATTCAAAAACTTCAATTACACGAGCTGTATATTTTTTAGGGTCAGTTAATTTTACGAAAGCTTGATTAAAACATGTTTTTAAAAGTCCATCTAAGCTGTAAGTGAAATTTGTTCTTAATTTGATGTTAACTTTTGGCTTACTTAAACAGGTAGTAGTGTATAATAAAGTTTTTGGAAACTCCTCAGCTTTGTTTGGTATTACATAGTTTGTATCGTCATTTATAAAGTTAAAAATACCCCAAATTAGTTGACGTAAAACTTCTTTTCTTGAAAATCCTAATAATGGTCGAATATTTGGAATTAAAGTAGGAAGTAACAGAACCTTCCAATCGCATATCATTTGATCGTTACGATATTATGGTATATAAGTAGTCCCAACACCAATACGGTTTGTCTGCATACCAGTGATATATATTTGAGTACTTTTTTCCCATTCCTCACCATAGACATTTGGAATAAAATCACTAGCATATATTTCAGATACACCAACTTTCCAATTAGAATCGATCATATATTTATCCATTTTATTCGTAAAAGTTGATAATGTGTTTTCGGAGTAAAAATTCATAAATGAATCACTGAGTAATGTGACGTAAAATTCATCATTTACTTGTACGTTGTCCATGAACTTGTAGATTTATTTTTACGAATTGGAAAATTAAGTTGTGTTTGAGTATCACCTGCTTTCGCTGATCGTAATAAACGTTTTGGAGATCTATTTATAGTTTTTTCCTTTTTCGTTGATGGACTTGGACTATCTAATGGAACTGTTATTATATCACCAGTATCTGTTTCAAATATTTGAACATTTTTACTACTAATTGATTTTCGTTTTCTTAACCGTTTCCCCACTGTTGCAGCAGACATTGCTTTTGATAAAACATTTTCTTCATTTTCTTCGTCTTCAAACACATTATCAGAGGTATCCTCATATATTTCTTCCTCAGGGAATTGTATTTTAATGTCTCTATATTTAACAGAATCTGATTGTACCTTTGCATCTTTAAGTAATGGTTTTATACGTGAGTAGTAATAGTAGCGCTTTGGCATGGGAAAATAATTATGCAAATTAGGTCAAAGTAATAGTAGCGCTTTGGCATGGGAAAATAATTATGCAAATTAGGTCAAAGTAATAGTAGCGCTTTGGCATGGGAAAATAATTATGCAAATTAGGTCAATGACCTTGGGCGTTTACTTTGTTGTTGAGAGCTTTTTTAAGGAATGTTGTAGTGTAAAAAAACAGCTAGCAAATTAGATGTCGTGATTGGCGTTTGCATAATTAGTTTCCGGAAAAGTGTTTGTAAATAATATAGAAGGTCAACTAGATAATGTGGAACAAGTAAATAGTGCAATGACCTAAACAGGTGTGTAGTATTTCTACCGGTTGCATGATTAGTTTCCGGAAAAAGCTTTTGTAAATAATACAAGTAAGTGCAATGATCTTGTTGTGATAGTATATAGTAACATAGATTATTGTAAATAATAAGAATTTATTTTATTTTTTAATAAAAAGCTTTCACACTTTCACTTTTTCCAGATATAGTTGTCTAGCTAGAGGAAAAATCTGTGATTTATCTCGAGGGTTTTTAAAAAGTACCAAATATTTACAATTTAATGAAATATCTCGTGAGAATTTCCCCTGATGAAAAATGTTTTGCGTTAATAATATAATAGACAAATTACGGTGGTGCGAACCTTTAGTAAAAAGTTCACATACTTGTTTGTTTGCTGAATCTAACATTAAATCATCTAAAACAATTAAAGTAGGTTTATTTTCATTTTCACTACGCTTTTCCGGAATTCCGGCATAAAAATCTATATCAGGGAAATCTATATTTCTTGGAACCGCAGAAATTTCTGGGTTACACCATTTTATTTTTTCAATTTTGGGATGTATCAATCTAGTAATATTTTTGATCAAGTTGCAAACAAATGTTGTTTTCCCACATCCAGATGGTCCCGCCACCATCATTGTAAATGGATGATTAAAATATATCATTATTGGTTCGCGTTTTAAAAGTCATTGAAAGGTAATTAGATTTGCTCTTCAAATATATAAAAGCAAAAACGTGTATAACTTATTCTCAATTTAAAAGATGGAGGTAAAAGAAGTGGAAGAGTTTTTAAAATCATATTCCTCTGTGTTATTAAATGAGCATAAACAACGTATTTTTCACATGTATAAATACATTAAAGAATTTTCAATAACAGAAAAATTTACGTCAATATACGGAACTCATTTTGCTCTTTGTCCTTGGGCTTACAACAACTCGTCATCTGGACCGGATACATGTAACTGTTGCTCTATAGAAAATTATAAAATAGAATTGGAAAATCTGATTAAATGGTACAAGTATAATGTCACGGGCACAAATAGTATCGGAAATACATAGACCAGCCAGACGAAACTTTCGTCGAAGAAAATTTAATCAGAAAGGTTTAAACGATACATGGCAAATTGATTTAGTAGAAATGATTCCATATGCAAAGTATAACAAAGGAAATAAATATTTATTAATTGTAATAGACATCTTTTCGAAATATGCTTATGCTGAACCAATTAAAACTAAAAATGCTAATAACGTTTTACTTGGTATGCAAAACATTTTCAAACGTGCTGGAACACTCCCAAAAAATATTCAATCTGATCAAGGTAAAGAATTTTTTAACAAAGAATTTAGAAAACTTATGGAAAGAAAAAAAATTAATCATTATCATACATATTCTGAAATGAAAGCATCCATAGTAGAACGTTTTAACCGTACTTTAAAAAATTCAATGTGGAAGCAGTTTAGTTTTCAGGGTAATTATAAATGGATATCTATTTTACCCTCACTTATTGAGAAATACAACTCAACATATCATCGGACAATTAAACTTCAACCTAAAAAAGTTACAAAAGCAAACGAGAAATATATTTTGAAGAACATTTACATGCAACCGAAATTTTATCAGAAAGCAAAATATAAAGTTGGAGATTATGTACGCATAAGTAAATACAAAAGAAACTTTGCAAAAGGTTATCAACCAAACTGGTCAACAGAAATATTTACAATTAAAGAAGTAAAACGCACAGATCCAATTACTTACAACTTACTTGATTATACAAAAACACCGATTTCAGGTTCTTTTTACGAGTATGAACTTACTCGCGTCAAAAATCCTGACACTTTTCTTGTTGAAAAAATATTGAAAAGAAAAGGAAATCAGGTTTTTGTTAAATGGTTAGGTTTTGATAAAGATCACAATTCTTGGGTAAATAAAAACGATATTATATAAAACTAATTTGCTTTTTTATTTTTAATTTTTTTTTTTTTTTTTTTTTTTTTGCACATTTATAGCTAGCCATAACTCACTTCAAATTTGCAATGTAAAAATACTAATAGTTGACGTTTATTTATTCGCAAAATACAAAGTAGTTAATATAATAATTCAATTAACATTAACATAAATTCATATCAAACACCTGCATTTTTTCTTTAAAAATTTTTTCTGCAACACAATAAATCTATTTGATTTTATAATGCTTTAATTTGTATCTACAATAACAGAAAATTTAATTTACTTATACAAAGTAGCAAAAAATTTAAGAATAACTGACTTTTTTATTTGCAAAATACAAAGTAGTTAATATAATAAATCAATTAACATTAACATAAATTTTTCTCAAACACCTGGATTTTTTCTTTAAAAATTTTTTCTGCAATAAACACAACAATTAATCAATAAATACATTTTTTTTAAATTACTTTAAAAATAAGATACAATATCAAAAAATCACTAGCATATATTTCAGATACACCAACTTTCCAATTAGAATCGATCATATATTTATCCATTTTATTCGTAAAAGTTGATAATGTGTTTTCGGAGTAAAAATTCATAAATGAATCGCTGAGTAATGTGACGTAAAATTCATCATTTACTTGTACGTTGTCCATGAACTTGTAGATTTATTTTTACGAATTGGAAAATTAAGTTGTGTTTGAGTATCACCTGCTTTCGCTGATCGTAATAAACGTTTTGGAGATCTATTTATAGTTTTTTCCTTTTTCGTTGATGGACTTGGACTATCTAATGGAACTGTTATTATATCACCAGTATCTGTTTCAAATATTTGAACATTTTTACTACTAATTGATTTTCGTTTTCTTAACCGTTTCCCCACTGTTGCAGCAGACATTGCTTTTGATAAAACATTTTCTTCATTTTCTTCGTCTTCAAACACATTATCAGAGGTATCCTCATATATTTCTTCCTCAGGGAATTGTATTTTAATGTCTCTATATTTAACAGAATCTGATTGTACCTTTGCATCTTTAAGTAATGGTTTTATACGTGAGTAGTAATAGTAGCGCTTTGGCATGGGAAAATAATTATGCAAATTAGGTCAAAGTAATAGTAGCGCTTTGGCATGGGAAAATAATTATGCAAATTAGGTCAAAGTAATAGTAGCGCTTTGGCATGGGAAAATAATTATGCAAATTAGGTCAATGACCTTGGGCGTTTACTTTGTTGTTGAGAGCTTTTTTAAGGAATGTTGTAGTGTAAAAAAACAGCTAGCAAATTAGATGTCGTGATTGGCGTTTGCATAATTAGTTTCCGGAAAAGTGTTTGTAAATAATATAGAAGGTCAACTAGATAATGTGGAACAAGTAGATAGTGCAATGACCTAAACAGGTGTGTAGTATTTCTACCGGTTGCATGATTAGTTTCCGGAAAAAGCTTTTGTAAATAATACAAGTAAGTGCAATGATCTTGTTGTGATAGTATATAGTAACATAGATTATTGTAAATAATAAGAATTTATTTTATTTTTTAATAAAAAGCTTTCACGGTCAATCAGTTATTTTAACACAAGAATGCAGTTGTTATTTATGAGATAAATAAAATGCAGATATTGACCTTGATATTGTATCTTATTTTTAAAGTAATTTAAAAAAAATGTATTTATTGATTAATTGTTGTGTTTATTGCAGAAAAAATTTTTAAAGAAAAAATCCAGGTGTTTGAGAAAAATTTATGTTAATGTTAATTGATTTATTATATTAACTACTTTGTATTTTGCAAAAAAAAAAGTCAGTTATTCTTAAATTTTTTGCTACTTTGTATAAGTAAATTAAATTTTCTGTTATTGTAGATACAAATTAAAGCATTATAAAATCAAATAGATTTATTGTGTTGCAGAAAAAATTTTTAAAGAAAAAATGCAGGTGTTTGATATGAATTTATGTTAATGTTAATTGAATTATTATATTAACTACTTTGTATTTTGCGAATAAATAAACGTCAACTATTAGTATTTTTACATTGCAAATTTGAAGTGAGTTATGGCTAGCTATAAATGTGCAAAAAAAAAAAAAAAAAAAAAAAAATTAAAAATAAAAAAGCAAATTAGTTTCATACAATATCGTTTTTATTCACCCAAGAATTGTGATCTTTATCAAAACCTAACCATTTAACAAAAACCTGATTTCCTTTTCTTTTCAATATTTTTTCAACAAGAAAAGTGTCAGGATTTTTGACGCGAGTAAGTTCATACTCGTAAAAAGAACCTGAAATCGGTGTTTTTGTATAATCAAGTAAGTTGTAAGTAATTGGATCTGTGCGTTTTACTTCTTTAATTGTAAATATTTCTGTTGACCAGTTTGGTTGATAACCTTTTGCAAAGTTTCTTTTGTATTTACTTATGCGTACATAATCTCCAACTTTATATTTTGCTTTCTGATAAAATTTCGGTTGCATGTAAATGTTCTTCAAAATATATTTCTCGTTTGCTTTTGTAACTTTTTTAGGTTGAAGTTTAATTGTCCGATGATATGTTGAGTTGTATTTCTCAATAAGTGAGGGTAAAATAGATATCCATTTATAATTACCCTGAAAACTAAACTGCTTCCACATTGAATTTTTTAAAGTACGGTTAAAACGTTCTACTATGGATGCTTTCATTTCAGAATATGTATGATAATGATTAATTTTTTTTCTTTCCATAAGTTTTCTAAATTCTTTGTTAAAAAATTCTTTACCTTGATCAGATTGAATATTTTTTGGGAATGTTCCAGCACGTTTGAAAATGTTTTGCATACCAAGTAAAACGTTATTAGCATTTTTAGTTTTAATTGGTTCAGCATAAGCATATTTCGAAAAGATGTCTATTACAATTAATAAATATTTATTTCCTTTGTTATACTTTGCATATGGAATCATTTCTACTAAATCAATTTGCCATGTATCGTTTAAACCTTTCTGATTAAATTTTCTTCGACGAAAGTTTCATCTGGCTGGTCTATGTATTTCCGATACTATTTGTGCCCGTGACATTATACTTGTACCATTTAATCAGATTTTCCAATTCTATTTTATAATTTTCTATAGAGCAACAGTTACATGTATCCGGTCCAGATGACGAGTTGTCGTAAGCCCAAGGACAAAGAGCAAAATGAGTTCCGTATATTGACGTAAATTTTTCTGTTATTGAAAATTCTTTAATGTATTTATACATGTGAAAAATACGTTGTTTATGCTCATTTAATAACACAGAGGAATATGATTTTAAAAACTCTTCCACTTCTTTTACCTCCATCTTTTAAATTGAGAATAAGTTATACACGTTTTTGCTTTTATATATTTGAAGAGCAAATCTAATTACCTTTCAATGACTTTTAAAACGCGAACCAATAATGATATATTTTAATCATCCATTTACAATGATGGTGGCGGGACCATCTGGATGTGGGAAAACAACATTTGTTTGCAACTTGATCAAAAATATTACTAGATTGATACATCCCAAAATTGAAAAAATAAAATGGTGTAACCCAGAAATTTCTGCGGTTCCAAGAAATATAGATTTCCCTGATATAGATTTTTATGCCGGCATTCCGGAAAAGCTTAGTGAAAATGAAAATAAACCTACTTTAATTGTTTTAGATGATTTAATGTTAGATTCAGCAAACAAACAAGTATGTGAACTTTTTACTAAAGGTTCGCACCACCGTAATTTGTCTATTATATTATTAACGCAAAACATTTTTCATCAGGGGAAATTCTCACGAGATATTTCATTAAATTGTAAATATTTGGTACTTTTTAAAAACCCTCGAGATAAATCACAGATTTTTCCTCTAGCTAGACAACTATATCCGGAAAATATAAAAGGCTTCCTGGGGGTATATAATGAATCAACATCAAACCCACATGGTTATATTGTATTAGATTTAACACAAGACATTAGCGATTTGTTTCGAATTAGAACCAACATATTCTCAGAGGAATATTGCGTTTGTTTTTGTGCTACCAAAGATTTAAACAATTGCTTAAAATATGAAACGGTTGAAGAAAAACCGACATATGTTACATGTACTAGAAAAATGCAACAACAAGAATTTTCGTAAAAATATTCTAAAATATTGTGATGATGATATAATAAAAACTATTGCTGAAATTGCAATTAATGTGTTAAACGGGAACAATAAAATATCACCATCACAAAAAACAAAACTAAAAAAATATAAAAAACAATTAAGACTCTTAGCGTGTCCACAAAAAGGTATAAAAGCTAAACGAAAAATGTTAATTCAACATGGAGGATTTTTACCTACATTAATTGGTACTATATTATCTGGTATAATAGGAAAACTTCTCAGTAAGACATAATGCAGCGAATGATTGTTATGTCACCAGAAATATTTTCAAAATTTAGCAAATTATTTCAAGATGATAAAAACTTAGATTTATTGGATCAAAAAATGAAAAAAGTTTTATATGATAAAAAATTAAAACCATTGCAAAAATGGTATTTATATCGTCAAAATCTCATTAAATACGGAATTAACAAAAGGCATACAAAAAAATTACCAGAAAAGTTAAATAATGTTACATTTAATACAGGTACTCAAACAAAATTCTTTTCTAAGCGAAATGCATATACAGAAACTGAATTACCTAAATACAAATCAACGTCAACACAAACTAAATTTTTACCATTAGTTACTGATGATGTGTTTGAATATGACCCTAAAAAAGAACATTCAAATATGGATGTTGATTTAACAAATTACGATTTAGATGATGAAAATTCATTTAAAAAATTAGCTCAAACTGAAATGTTGAAAGATGAAAAATTAGTCGAAAGACCATCTCTAAGCTCTGATTATCGAATGTTTGAAACACCAAGTGGTGATGTAATTACCGTTGCTGTACCATCTCCTGAAAAAAAGAAGACACTAAGATCGGCTGGTAGTTCAATTTCCTCAACTATACTTTCACAGTTTCCTGAAACAAAAAAACGAAAACTAAAACCTTTACTAAGAAGTCCAAAACTAAGAACTTCATCAACACCGGAGTGGACAACATATAACCCCCTTTTCAAACCCCCAGGAAGCCTTTTATATTTTCCAGATATAGTTGTCT